>JBCNJP010001249.1:0-18713 GCA_039602395.1 Deinandra increscens subsp. villosa | reverse complement strand
ATTTATTTATTTGCCAATCAGTTCAATTAACTAATTAAAATAGTAATCAGTTTATTATCCATTGCCCCGGGTGTAACTCTTACGGGTCAATATCGGTCGGGTTCGTTAATTCGTCGGGTCAGGACACCTTGTTTCCAACAATTGGCTCAACCCTTAACAGCCTTAACGCACAAAGGAGTGCAATATAGATGGGGTGAAAAAGAAGAACGCGCGTTTCAAACTCTTAAGGACATGTTATGTTCAGCTCCGATTCTCTCGTTACCCGAAGGGGTTGACGACTTTGTGGTTTACTGCGATGCATCCATTCAAGGACTCGGTTGCGTGTTGATGCAACGAGACAAAGTGATTGCCTACGGGTCCAGGCAACTGAAGGATACTGAAAAGAATTATACAACACATGATTTGGAATTAGGAGCCGTTGTATTTGCACTCAAGATTTGGAGACATTACCTCTACGGAACAAAGTGCACGATATTTACCGACCACAAAAGCTTGCAACACATCTTTGAACAAAAGGACCTCAACATGCGACAACGACGGTGGGTCGAGCTACTAAACGATTATGACTTAGCAATTAAGTATCACCCGGGAAAAGCCAATGTTGTGGCTGACGCCTTAAGTCGAAAGGAGTACGACAAGCCTCGACGAGTACGAGCGCTGCAACTTACCATTCACACGGGACTGCCGGATCGAATCCGCGATGCCCAACAAGAAGCTTTAAAAGAGGAAAACTTCGCAGCTGAGGCACTGCGTGGTGTAGATGGCAAATCTGAAGGTGAAGTCCGACGGACTCAGATATTACAATGACAGAATTTGGATTCCTTTACTCGGAAATCTCCGTGAGCTCGTGATGGACGAGGCTCACAAATCAAGGTATTCGGTGCACCCTGGATCGGACAAAATGTACCAAGATTTGAAGAACTTGTATTGGTGGCCGAATATGAAAGCCGACATTGCGCGATATGTGGCTAAGTGTTTAACCTGCTCAAGAGTTAAGATCGAGTATCAAAAGCCTTCTGGATTATTGCAACAACCAAAGATCCCAGAATGGAAATGGGAGGATATCTCCATGGACTTCGTAACGGGATTTCCTCATCGATCGAATCGACCGGATGCGATTTGGGTTATCATTGATCGACTAACCAAATCTGCACACTTCATTCCAATGAGGGAAAATGATAATATGGATAAGTTAACGAAGCTGTATATCGACCGAATCGTGGCACTTCATGGAGTGCCTAAGACCATTATCTCCGACCGAGATCCTCGATTTACTTCCCGACTATGGCAATCTATGCAAGAAGCACTGGGAACCAGATTGGATATGAGTACAGCTTACCACCCGCAGACCGATGGTCAGACGGAACGAACTATTCAGACTTTGGAAGACATGCTCCGAGCTTGCGTTCTCGACTTCGGTAAAGACTGGGAGGCTCACCTTCCGTTGGTGGAGTTCTCCTACAACAACAGCTATCATACGAGCATTGGTGCAGCACCTTTTGAAGCGCTATATGGCAGAAAATGTAGATCGCCCGTGTGTTGGGCCGAAACGGGTGAGAAGGGACTCACCGGACCAGAAATCATTCATGATACAACTGAACGAATTATTCAAATCAGAAAGCGGATAGCCGCAGCACGTGACAGGCAAAAGAGCTATGCCGACAAACGCCGTAAACCTTTGAAGTTCGAGGTAGGCGACAAGGTGCTATTGAAGGTATCTCCCTGGAAAGGAGTGATACGCTTCGGAAAGCGTGGGAAGTTGAATCCTCGCTATATCGGTCCATTTGAAATCATTGGGGAAGTAGGCCCGGTGGCCTACCGATTACGACTCCCTGCAGAACTCGATGGAGTTCACAACGTGTTTCACGTTTCCAACCTGAAGAAATGTCTGGCTGAAGACACCGAAATAATTCCTTTGGAGGAATTGGAAATTGATGAACATTTGAGATTTATTGAGCAACCGGTGGAAATCATGGGACGCGAGGAGAAGGCCCTCAAACGTAGCAAGATTCCGATCGTCAAGGTTCGATGGAACTCAAAGCGTGGACCTAAATATACTTGGGAACGAGAGGATCAGATGAAGAAGAAGTATCCTCACTTGTTCGGGCAAACGTCCACGGAAACTCAAGGTATGATTTAATTTTGGGGACCAAAATTCCTTTAACAGGAGGAGGATGTGGCGACCCTAAAACTTTTGCTTTCTTTCTCCAGCAACTACAGCAACAACGACAGCTGAAGCTGCGAACGCTACGACGCAAGAATAATTTTCGGGACGAAAATTCCACTTACAAGGGGATGATGTGACATCCGAGAATTCCAAGGTTAACTTCCGTTAGACAATCTCCGTTAGTTACGTTATAAGTGTTAACTTAGTAACTAATGCTTAACTAGGCCGAATACGTCCACGACCTTTAGTTGATCACCGAACCCGTCCATATGTGTTATGTGTTTATTTATTTATTGTCATTATGTGCAATGTGATTTAAACGCATGATTTAGTATTGATAATAGAATGTAAATTGGTCACTTTTGGTTTCCAGCGAAACTACCGGGCGAAACTGTAAATTCGCTCGGTAGCCGGCTAAACTGTTTGACTTACATGTGTTAAGAGCCAGTTTCGCTTGGCCAGCGAAACTGCCAGCGAAACTAGCTCCTGATATAAAGACCATAAAACCCTAATCTTCATCATTTTGCATACTCCACACTAAACACACACACACTCTCCTGGAATTTCTGGTCAGTCGAGAAGCACCACGAGCCGACGTGATCTCAGCCTCGAGACATCATCCATTTGGATCCTAGATCGAACCGTGAGTCTCAAAACCATCTTTCTATGCATATCTTATGTGTTTTCTTAAAAAGCATGCCTAAACCTCCATGTAATGGCCTGATCTTCTAGTATAATGCTTAGGAATGCTAGATCTACCTTAAAGTCTGCAACTTTACGTGTAAAATCATGCCATAATGAAGATTTATGCTAGTTAGGTCAATTTATGCTTAAAATGTGTTCTTGATGACTTGGTGATGAAAATCCATGTTTAAGGTGCTAAATCTTACTGTTTAATGTTGGTAAATGTTTATACATGCTAGATAATGAATTACATGAAGTATGGAAACTGGTAGAAAGATTTTCAGTCAAATTTATGGGTTTTTTAGCGACTAGCGAAACTGGGCCTTCTTTAGGCGAAACTGTAGTTTCGCAGATCCCTTTGAATATTCATCCAGCGAAAGTATGTAGCGAAACTATAGTGTCGCCCGCGAAACTAAGTAGACATGCTCGAACGAAACTACCGAGCGAAACAACCATAGACCTTGTCCCTGAACGAATGTTCAAACCAGTTTCGAGCGAAGCTAGGCTAGCGAAACTGTGTCATCAGTTTCGAGCGAAACTAGCTAGCGAAACTGTGTCATCGGGTACTGCCTAGCGAAAGTGCTGCCCGTGCACACAGCGAAACTGAGCAGCGAAACTGCATAGCAAAACTGTAGCGAAACTGCTTAGCGAAACTGTGATCAGACCAAAACCCAAACTTGTGCAACTTATTTGAATGTTATGCCATGACTTACATGATTTTGCAATAATGAAACATGCCTGGATTTCTGATTTATATGAACCCTTGGTTATGATCAACCATCGATGTCGTGTGTCGGTATGTCGTGTCATAGTTCCAACGTGCTATGTTATGGGCCATAGTGACGTTAAGATAAAGATTAGACGCAAAACTAATACTTAAGACCTAAACGTGTTTCTAGGTCTTCATTAAGCAAACAAATACTTGGGGTATTTAACAAGTGTAGCTGAGCAACCTAAGGTGAGTTTCACTAACCCTTTAATGGTGAGCCCGTTTGGGTCACAACGAAATAACTAAACGAAAAACAATGCTGACATTTTGAGGTATCGCCAAATGGGATATCTGTTATGGAAGTTGGAGTGTTTTATGGGAAGCACTTGCAACTGTCCATCCTTGGGATTTCAAATGAAATCCGCAACCAACCATTTTGACACTTAAACTCTTTTTGGGATTTCAAAGGAAATCCAGGATAAACGATTTTAATATGACTAGTGTAGGTTAAAGTCTAAACCAAATGATATCACATGATTTCTAAGGATGCCTTAAAACTTAAAAGTCCTCAACAATGTAGTACCATTAATTCGTGAAGCGAGGGGATGTTGGGTAGATCTACTGAGGGTTGACAACCCTGCTCCGCGGTACACAAAAGTGTAGCCAACCGGTTGGAGGCCGAACGGAGTTCAATATCAGCCTATTTTAGTTGTGGGTCCCATGAGGAACACAACTGGAGGCACAAACCATCGGCAAATGCCGAAATCTGTTACGTCAGCTTTGGTAAGAACTTCCTTAGTGCATGGAAACCGGATTAGCTACCCGCGATATCGGTTGACCGCTTTAATCTTTACTTAACTAGTGCATATTCGAAAATTTTAACACTTGGCAACTGTTTTGCAAAACTATTACTTATTTATACGTTGATACATACGCTTATGAGACCGGGCCGCTGCATGACATGCCCACTGTGAACTCACCAACCGTTAGGTTGACACTTGTATGGTTTTCACTTTTGCAGATCGCTGAGGAGTATCCACTGGAGGTTGGCATGGCACTCGAAGATACTTATTTTACTTTGAACTTAAATTGAGAATCAAACAACAATTTATGTTTTGTAATTAAAGCACGTGGTTAGTGCTAAGATACTCATGTTTTTCTTTCCGCTGCAAACTTCTGAACTGTTTTATGATGAATATTTGAACTTTACTCTGATTCGGTTAGTATTTGTAACTATTGGTTGTGGTCCTGGTTTGCTCGCACCCCTTAACGGTATAAACTCCGTTAGTGGTTATTTGGGGGTGTGACATGACATGTCGCCACTAAAGGTATTAGCGGCGACATTTGAAATGATAGTGGCGACATCCATCTCCACTAAAGCTCCAATTTCTTGTAGTGACTCCGCAACATAAAAAATAATGTAACCCCGCCCTATAAACTCAAGCTTTAACCCAAAATCAAAAACACGTAAGAGTACTTAATCCTAAACTATACATTCTAAAACATATAAGAATAACATTAGTTAAAATTAAACATAAGAAACGTACACAAGAAACACACATCACTTTATCGCTCAACAATGAAAAAATTTGCGTTCAAAAATAAACAAGAAACATAAAAGGTAAAAAAAAGTCTAGGGGAGGAGTAGGATGGATCTCGGGTTTTGGAATAGGAAACATAATACTTTGATAGAGGTTTCAACTTTTGATTTTATGGGTCATCTTGTGTTGTTTTGCCCTTTATACAAAATAGAAATTTTATTTTCATTATTTATCTATTTTATTTTATTTTATTTTATTAATATATATACTTTTTGAATCTTTTGTTTATTTATTTATTTATTTTATTATTATTTTTTTTATAAATAACTCTTTTTGGGACAAACTCAACACAAGATTATTTTTAACCAACAGTTTTCATGGTTTTTCAGATTTTATGTGGCCCAAACGTCTGTGTCATAGAGTTGACGCAATTTCTGTCACTTTGGAAATAAAGCAATTTGATACGCTCTCAGACGAGGAGATATCTGATGTGTGTGAAAGTGTATATATAAATTTGGTCATACACTATCAGGTTTTAAATTTATAAAAATGGTTATCCACCTAGGGACTATACACACATGTAGGCAAGTATACCTGCCATGTATAGTATAGTGTTGGTAAATACCGAACCTCAAGGACACGTTTTATGCAAAACAGTTGGTCTTTAGTTAAGCCGGTTTATTTTTGTATTTTGAAAATATGAATTTGAAATGTGGATGGTTTTAAGAGAACAGATTGAGGATTGGGTATGTTTGATTCAGTAGTGTAAGAGGATTGCTTAGGCAATGACTCCCCCACCCAAGTTTAATCGATTGTATCGGTTTTGTGCATATGCCTTGTCGCTTATGTGAATTGGGTTCCTAAGACAAGGCGACCTAATTCCTATGGACTGGTTCACTATTAGGGTTATAGACATGCCCTAAATGGTTACTAATGGTCCATGGTGAAGTGTAGACAAGTTGGTTATGGATTTGAAGTGCCCTAGGCTAAGTCCCGAGTTATCGGTGACTCAACTCACAACTGGTCGAAGGGTTAGGGTATGAATGATCCTAACGTTTCTAGGGTTGTGAAGCTGTTAAGTTCTATGGATCAATTGACCCAGCAGATCCTAGACACGACTAAGTAAGGGCAGACCCGACCTATCGGTGACTACTTGGTTTAGTTGACAATGTCGAGGGTGGCTACTGGCAAAGGGTAGGTAATTCCTCACTCAGCCCTAAGGGTTGGACTCCTGATTGGTGACTAGGGTTCTTAACAATCGTGACTATTGCTAGTTCACGCGTACGCCGCAAATTCTGTGGGCCGGTTATACAATAGGATTCCTGATCGATCGGTGCTCTGCAACCTAAAGATGAGGCCCACAAGGCTAAGAAGTATCCAAGAACAATTAAGAACACAAATGTCATCAATTGAAACAAAGAAACAAAACTATTACTTTAAACCATAATCGAATGTAAAAACCGACACAATTACATGATTAAACCATGGTTGGGCTCGTCTATGCCTAAACAATACGATGAGTTTAGCCAACCATGTTAATGTTTAAACATAAACAAATCTGATTCAAATAGAAATTCATGGCTAAATGTAAGTACAATACCAAATCAAAGCTCGAAATGATGAAAAACGCTACTTTATGACTCGTTGAAGGCTCCAAATTTTCAAATCTTTGAAGGACTTCAATGAGGGCTTCCCTTGGCTTTTTCTCTGCTCTCCAAGCTGTTTCAAATGGTGGAAATGAGCCATCTATTTATAAGGGCCGAAATCACAAAACTTCCAAAAATGAGTCTAGGGTCCTTCACGGCCGTGAAGGAGCTCTCACGGCCGTGAGGCAGTTCTCACGACCTGGGCTATCCAGGGAAGGGTGCTTCACGGCCTGGGCAGGGTCTTCACGGCCGTGAAGGCTCTCACAGCTTGCAAGTCAGGCCGTGAGGCAGTTTTCACCGGTGACTGGTTTGGGGCTCAGCATCATAGCTTGATCAAGTGCTTCACAGCTTGGTCTATCCAGGGAAAGGGGGTCTCACAGCCTGCAGGCCGTGAAGTTTTTCAGCACATTTTTAATTTTGACTTCTGCATTTGACCGGTTAACCCGAACTTTGACTTTTCTCCATTTTCACCTCATTTTCCGTGCCAAACTTGTTTTAACCTAAAAACTCATAATAATCATCAGAAACAAATATAATTTAATATTTTCAAGTTTATTTTGACGTTTTTCAGCCCGAAATCAGTTATATTTTCATAGCCAAAACCACACACATTAATATCCATCAAAATGAGACGGTAAGTGTAAATATTAGGTATGAATTAATTTCCTTGTCACAAGCTTGATAAATGCTGAGTAAACCAAAATGTAGTTCTGGAACTAGATTAACTTTCCCAAAGTTATCTTCTCAGTAGATATATTTCATTCTCCAAAGATTTTCCCTTCTTGTTAGTTTTCATTAGATGCCACAACTTTGTCATTCTAAGTTTCATAAATTTTCAGTATCACCGTTGCCCAATCATACGCTGAGAACAACCACTAATAACATATCAAAAGTTGGTAACTTCTTCTGGTTGTCTCTGCATCAATCATAAACAACTAATGAGATACATGCACCCAAATCATTCTAGACTTGGGTTGACCTTTGTCTTCACATTTAAAAGCATTATAATCATCAGAAACTCTATCATCAACTGCAACATGTTGTTTCACCTTACCATACTCTCACGAAAATATTTTCTTCTTTACCTTTTAGGTCTTTTTACATTAGGTTTCTCAACTTTTCCAAAAGAAGATTTTCTGTTAGATAATGAAGATTTCAATTAGGTTTGAATGGTACAAATTTCTTGACAAATTTAGTAGTAGTAGATAAAGTTTGGTTTAACCCTTGTTTCAACATTTGAAACTTAGAGTAACAAGTTTCTATTGGGTTGAAACAGAAACCGCAGGTTTAGCACAATGATTTTCAGAAACAAGTTGCCCCTTTTGTTTTTTATCAGCACACTTATCACATCTTCTAGCAACATTTTTATCACATCCACAAACATAGCATTTAATCACACGTTCTGACTTATCGGTACTGGATTTAACACTACAAGAAGCAAGCAGGTCTGAGCATGTGTATGCTAGCATGTCATCTTTGTACTGACTCTTAACAAAATATGTTAGCATGTCATCAGATAAAATGTTAGCAACATGAGTATCTACCTTTTGAACATGAGGTATATTATTTGTATTAAAAAATGATGTAGGTAGAGTGTCACTAGTCAAGAATTCAAACCATTCCATTTTAAAAATTTTAGGTTTATTCAATTTGAAAATCTAACCGACTGGTGTGGAGAAATAAAAATCAGTTACTTAGCAGAAAAGTCTGGAATGTCTTTAATAACCAGTGTTCTCAAAATGGTAACAGTGGAGGATCAAAATTTTCAAAAGAAAAATCAACTTTTTGTAGAAAGATGGTTTCCGTAAAAAAAATGGTTTAACTTTTCGCACAAATATAATTTTCACAGAAAAAAAAGTTTTTCATGAAAAGTATATTTTTCGCAAAAAAAAAAAAAACTTATTTTCGCAATAAAATTAGCGAAAAGTTGAAACTTGATGTTTCGGATAGATGTTTTCCCACTTTGAACGCAATGTTTTACAAAAGTATTTCATAAATTCTTGACTTTTTGCAGAATTAAGATTTCGCACATGTAATAGTTAGGTTTCGCAAAAAACACCAGCAGATCTGCAATTGAATTTTCTTTGATTACAGGAAAAATTCTTCACATTTCGCAGTTCGTAAGACTCACATTTCGCAGAACTCACACTTCACAGAACACACTCTGCGATATGTTCAGTATATTTCCCAAACCAATAGCTAAACTACAACCTTATGCAACATTCTAAAATTCTGACCCAACAAACTTGTTAATCAAATCAGAAGCGTAAATTTCCAGACTTTATATATACCGAACACGTATCCCTTCCAGTGATCCAATTACAAACGTTTCAGATAAATAAATAACAACAACCATACGATGTTTAGAAATCGACCTTGATGAAAACCGAGAAATTGCACCGAGGATTCGTCGAACGGATCTGCTAGAAATCCCAATCACCTATATAACACTTGAACCAAAAACAAAACCTGAACGAACCAAAAAAACCGATTTCGCAAACCAGTGGCCGTCGAAGGTCAACAGCGAGGCGGCTCAGGTCAGCGGTGTGTCACAGCGCAACCGACTACAGAATATGTCGGGGCGCAATGATTGTCCAGATGCACATGACAACTAAATTAAGTTGTAATAATTGAACAAGCCATTTTTCATTAATCAGTTAAAGATATTGTACAATAAACTTAAACATGCAAAATACATATCGAACTGATTTAAAGTCTTTAATCTAGGTCCAACAATCCTAGCGTGATCACATCAAAGCTCAAGTATCGATTCCTGCAACATGTATAAAATAAAGAGTCAACTACAAAAGTAGTTGGTGAGTAATCCTATTTTTTATATATATATATATATATGTATATATATATTTACTGAAAAACAAACGAAGTGTCATATGTCAGAATAATGGGAAACATAACATATCAGTATAATTGGCAAATAGAAAACCTATTGAAAACCTGTTGAAATCCCTTGAAAACCACCTATTGGCAATTCCTACCGCACATTATATAACACATAATTCATTCATAGAGTGTATATATATATATATATATATATATATATATATATATATATATTTACTGAAAAACAAGCGAAGTGTCATATGTCAGAATAATGGGAAACATAACATATTACTATAATTGGCAAATAGAAAACCTATTGAAAACCTGTTGAAATCCCTTGAAAACCACCTATTGTCACCTATTGCCTAGAGAAGTCAGAAGCTCTTGAGGTGCTCGAAGACATCCACAATGGAGATTGTGGGAACCATACTGGGGCCAGGGCACTGTTCTTTAAAGTTCTCAGATTCGGATATTATTGGCCAACTATGAAGACGGACGCCGCGAGCTTCTCACAGAAATGCGATGGTTGTCAAAGGCATGGCAATATCCTCCACCAACCCGCTGAGCATCTGCATCCTATAGTATCCCCATGGCCATTCATGAAGTGGGGCATGGATATTGTGAGTAAGCTGCCAAAGGCTCCCGGAGGAAAGGTGTTTTTGCTTGCCATGATGGATTACTTCTACAAGTGGATTGAAGCAGAAGCCTATGTTCAAGTGAGAGAGAAAGAAGTGATATCCTTCATCAAAAGGAACATCCTCACCAGATTTGGGATTCCGGCAGAAATCATATGCCACAATGGTTCCCAGTTTATCGGCAAGAGAACTACAAGCTTTTGTGAAAGCTGGGGCATCAAGATGATCACTTCAACACCTGTCCACCCTCAGGCTAATGGACAGGCGGAATCCAGCAATAAGATTGTAGAGGCTAGATTATGAGGCTTGTAATATTAAATAAGTTGGGCTGGGCTTAGAGGGTTTAATTAGAATCATAGGCTAGTTTGCTATTGTATTTAGGCTAGTTTATGATTGGGTTTGGGTTTACTATTGGGTTTATGATCCACAAGGGGCCCAATAGTAAACCCATTAGGGATCCTATATAAACCCCATGTGGTTCTCCTTTGTAGGGTTGCTGGTTTACGATTGAGTGGAGAGCCAAGGAGGTTTACGATTTGTGTTTTGTACCCGACAAGTTTACTTGTGTGCAAGATCAAGCTTTTATCGTTTATTCATCGTTTTTCTTGTGTTCTCTTCATCTTTCTTCTTGAATCAATCATAAACGAGGATTCCGCACTCGTTTGTGATTAAAATATCGTGTTTTGTCAGTTTATCAGGACCTACAATTGGTATCAGAGCCAAGAAACAAGTGTTTCGAGGTTCTCACGATATTGGATTCAAGTTTTTCTGGAAAAAGTTCAAGTTTTTGAAGGTTTAAAGGCTGTTTGAAGGTTTACGATCGTTGTTGCTGCTGTTCTTCGGGTTTACGAGTGTTTTCTGGGTTTTTCACGTGTTTACGACCGGGTGTTCTTGAAGATCTTCATCTGAATCACGTTCACGACATAAAGTTTGGATTTTTACGTGTTTACGACCCCGCAATTGGAGTTTACGAGTGTACTTTGTCGGAATCAGGGGTTTACGACATTTTTAGATCGGAATCGTGTATCGTAATCGAGTTTACAATTTTTGGATCGGATTCGAGGTTTACGATTTTAGTCAATCGGAATCGAGTTTACGATCTGTGTTTACGACCCGGAGGAGATTACGATCGTAAACAGGGTTTACGATCGGAAACAGGGTTTGCGGCAAAAAGTCAGTTTTTCACACTTTCACGAAAACGGGCGTAACTTTTGACTCGTTTGGAGTTATAGGCTCAAATTTTAACACGACGTTCGTGACACCGAGCCCCAGATTTACCCCAGACTAACGTCCAGGGGAGCTCGTTTGGACCCCCAAATTCCACTCCGAAGGCCTCCGTTTTTCAGTTTTAAGTTTTTGACACTATTCTTTGAATAGTAATTTTGCCCATTTTGCCGTTTTTGCCGATTTTTCGAAATTTTCAGAAGCTGCATATCTAAAGAAAGAAAATGAGTTCAGTGGTTGAAGAAAAGAATATATTTGAGGACGAAGATGCTGAGATATGCCCCAATCCTACTTGTGCTCGATTAATTCCTGTACTTAGGCAAATCTGTAAAAATTTTAAGACAGAACTATTTGAGGTAAAATGTGAAAGAAGTTCATTCAAGGGTAGATGACAAAAGAATGAAGAGAAGGTAAAAGCTCAGAAACTAGACATTGTGAAATATCAAAAACTAGCAACTGAGAACGCTTATCTGTATGACAACGCTAAGTTAGAAATAGCTGAGCTTAGTAAGCAGATAGATGACCTTAAGCATAAAAACAATGAGTTGCAAGTGAAGCTTGATATGAATCAAATGAGAAGCAAAAGAATGCTCGATGCTGGAAAGGAATTGTCACTTGCTGTTGTAACTGGCCAAGTTAGGAAAGATAAAACGGGGTTTGGGTCAGAAAAGTCTGATAAATCTCTGTCTGCAAACAACATTATTCCTCCACCAGTTCCCAGAGACATTATAGGAATACTTCTTAGTGAGGATCAAGTTGAACGAACCGAGTCTGATTATAAAGAAGCTGCTCCTCCTATTGATAGTGTCTTGGTTGGAACCACACCATTGACTCAAGAAGAAATTGATAATGAAGCAAACATGACTTATGGTGAGGGAGAGTAAAGGATATATAAGACAATGATGCTAAGTGTCAGGAATATGATAGGTGTCATAACTCTATGTCAGATGATGCTGGGATAGAGTTGAAACCATACCCTAAAATTGAAACCCCATGCTTCAAAGTAATTGACGAAGTCAAAAGGGAAAAGGTGATCTTGACGACACGGCCTGGGGGGAAGATCTTTATGACATCTGGATCTATGTTTGACCAAGAACCAGATGTTGGGTATGACTTACCATCCTTCTCCTCCAAGTTCAAGGGAATAACTGATGGAGTGATCGGTGAAGCTAAAGTTGAGAGGCAAAAGATCACCATCAAGCATCCGAGTGTGAAGCAAACAACTGTGGTGAAGAATGATAAGATGAAAAGTGTGGCTGTGTCTCCCATTTCTTCAGTTGGTTCATGCAGTTGTAAGTGTAGTTGCAAGAATGGTGCTTCTTCATCAGGAAATCCAGAGAGCACAAAGACGATGAGGACAGGTTCTACTCAAGCTTCAAGGAACCCGCAGAAAGTCAAATCTGGAGCTGCAGACAGGCAAGGATGCAATCACAAGGCAAACCAGCTCCATATCAGCCACCAAAAAAAATGGGTACACGTCTGACTTTTATCTAAAGAAGCAGACTTGCTTTAATTGTGGCATCGCTGGTCATATTGCTAGAAACTGTCTTTATCGCCCCTATGAACCCTATTTTCCGAACACTCAAAGGGTTTCATCTCAGGAGTCTGTGAAGTCTAAGCCGATGATGGTGCAAAAACCTAAGGCAATGAAGACTGTTACTCCCAAGGTTAAACCCTCTGATCAACATTGGGGTGCTGCCAAAGCTGAAAGAATATCCTTGAATCAAAACAACAGCTTTCCAAGTTACCAAAATTTCCAAAAACAGGTGAAGAAACCATTTTCAAAACAACCAAAGCTTGAGAAACCCAAAGTTACCCCTCCCAAGGTAACTAAAACTGTTTTAAAAAATGAAGCTAAAACGAAGAAGGTTGAAATACCTAAAGTCACAACTCAAAAGGTGACTAAAACAAAAACTGTTTTGAAAAGTGAATCTCAAACAAAGAAGGTTGAAATACCTAAGGTCACAACTCCAAAGGTGACTAAAACAAATGTTAAATCACCTGGAACTTGGAAACCAAAGGCGAATGCAACTACAACCGAATCATCCCAACTTCCTAATTTTTTAAAAGGAATGTTTTTAAAAGAAATTTCATTCACTGATTCCTCAGGAGTACCCAGAAAAACAATGGCCTGGGTACTATTAGCTAACTAATCTCTCACTCTGTGCAGGAACAATCAAGGAGGATTATCACTAACGTTTATATTACTAATTTGTTTGTTGATAAGTGATTGTTCCAGGCACAGTTTAGGAGACGTATCTTCATGTCGTGTCAAGTAATCTATAAATGGAAGGTATGTCTCATTGAGAGGTAAAAGGTCTGAATCAGCATAAAAGGTACTGCTCTTAACTTGGTTGTTTGAATGATGAGGCAGCAAAGGGTGTTTTGGGTCAAATCTTTCTCTTAAAATTTTCACTTGATTGATTAAGTGTTTGACTTCAAATGCAATGAAGTGTGCATGTCATGAAACCCAATATTCTAAAATTTTCAAATCAATACTTTGAAAGTTAGCTTGGCCAGATGTCTGCAAAATTTTGTGTTTTGTGCTTTTAATTTGTTTGTGTGTTTTATTTAAAAAAAAAAAACTGAAAAATGATGTTCACAAGATTGTGACATTAAAAATCAAAAAGCAAGGGGAAGAAATGTAAAGATGAAGACAAAGTTGACCCCTCAAAAATAGTGTGCTTTTCAATTTTTAATTGTTTGTGTCTTGTTTTTGAGAAGTTTAGGGGAAGTAAAATGAATGTCCGGGTTGGAGATGGCTGACACGCGTAAGGCGGAAGTGAAAGGCAAGCTCCACGGTGATATGCTCGGTAGGCTTGACCTAAACTTATGACCTCCAATGAAAGTGTAGTGAACTTAAAAGATATATATGTTTAGTTTCCCATCCCAGGTTGCATGGTTTAAAAGACTGAGTCCCAGCAAAAACGGGTTGAGAGTGGTAATTATACCTAGTATTCACTCTCTCACACGCCATGTCTCCGCTGTCATGACTACACCACATAATAAAAAGAAATGAAAAAGAAATGAAAAAGAAAAGAGAATAAATAATCACTCAGTTGGTCTTCTTTGCATGCTTAGCGGCCGACTTGATCACCAACTGATGGTTAATGAAAATAAGTGGTAGTCATTGCCGTGGTGCATGGTTCCTCAAGTTGGGGGTTTGTGAATCCTCAATAAACTCTGAGGTTGGGTAGGTTTTGCTGTGTACGCTTGGGTGTGGGGACAATTAAACATGACGGTAATAATGTACTATATTAAGCATGACGCATTCGGTTGGGATTAAACGGGTTTGAGTTTAAAGCGGACAAACATACCGGCAATCACCTGGACTAGTTGAGTAACTGAAGCTGAAAAGGGTTCCTCAGTCAGATTCATACAGTTTGATCCCTTGTAAACTTTCTCGTGGTTGATATTGGTAAGTATTTGTTTGTTTTTCTCTTTCGTGTGTGAGTCGTTAAGTTCTTTTTGGTATGTTTTCGTCTTGGCCAGGTTAATTTGAGAAGTCAAAATGTGTTTTTCATGGGTTTTAATGCATGACAATATGCCCCCGACAGATCTTGCCAAATTTTTAGGGGAAGGAGTATGGGATAATAAGTATTATCCGAAGGGAACTCGAGGATGATACTTATTATCTAATGGAAAAGACTTCCTCCGTCAGATCTTGACAAATTTTTAGGGGAAGGAGGGAGGATAATAAGTATTATCCGAAAAGACTTCCATAATACATAGTATCTGAAGGGAACTCCAAGATAATATGTATTATCTCAGGGGAAGTCCTTAGCTGAGGGGAAGTTATCAGCTAAGGGGAAGTCTTTAGAGGTCTTGGGTTCAGGGGAAGTTTTATAGAAAACCCATAATCTGTATTAGGGTTTTTGGTTAAAATTATGTTAATTTGAATCAACTGAACAGATGATAATTACCTTCTAACCCAAAGACCAGTCATCAAATGTCTGGTGGAGTATATTTTTTCAAATGTGTGTCAGACAGGTTGATGATAGAAAGATGTTGCTCCTGCTCAAGTTAAAGAACCAGCCGGACAAGACTTCCATCTGGAAAAGCAACTGTTCAGGGGAAGTTGTTGGTGTCTTTACAAGTTTTCAAAAGAGCTTCAAAGAAGATGTTCACGTGTTTAGGGGAAGCTGAAGACTTCAAGTCTCGTTAAAGAAAACGATACAGAGAGCAGTCAGAGATCATGAAGTTTGAAGATCAACAATCAAGTTCTTCAAAGTTAGGAGGTTTTCAAAATTTACCCTCTAATTTTTGGAGATTCAAGACAGTTACCGAAGTTTCAGCAAGAACCAGTTCTTTCAAAAGAAGCAAGTCAATGAGAATCCTCCATCTCATTAACTTGTTCATTTCAAGAAGTTCAAGCTGATGCTGATCAAGAGGAAGTCCCAAGTGCCCGTCATGAAACCCATTGAAGATTTCTGCGGAAAGAATCTTCATCAACATCCATGCCAGCCAGTCAAGAAGAAGAAGTTCAAAGATCGAAGACATTTAATATCACAAGCCTAGGGGAATATTGTAGAGGCTAGATTATGAGGCTTGTAATATTAAATAAGTTGGGCTGGGCTTAGAGGGTTTAATTAGAATCATAGGCTAGTTTGCTATTGTATTTAGGCTAGTTTATGATTGGGTTTGGGTTTACTATTGGGTTTATGATCCACAAGGGGCCCAATAGTAAACCCATTAGGGATCCTATATAAACCCCATGTGGTTCTCCTTTGTAGGGTTGCTGGTTTACGATTGGGTGGAGAGCCAAGGAGGTTTACGATTTGTGTTTTGTACCCGACAAGTTTACTTGTGTGCAAGATCAAGCTTTTAGCGTTTATTCATCGTTTTTCTTGTGTTCTCTTCATCTTTCTTCTTGAATCAATCATAAACGAGGATTCCGCACTCGTTTGTGATTAAAATATCGTGTTTTGTCAGTTTATCAGGACCTACAAAGATCATAATCAACAACCTCAAGAAGAAGTTGGGCTCCAAGAAAGGGAAATGGGCTGAGGAGCTGCCATTTGTCCTTTGGGCAGATAGAACCACACCTAAGAATGCTACTGGCCAAACGCCATTCTCATTAGTGTTTGGGGCGGAAGTTGTGATCCCTACAGAGATGGTACTTCCTACAGTCAGAGTCAACTGCCAGGATCCTGAAACCAACAGCTAGAATCTCCTTCAGGATCTCGAAACGGTTGAGGAGCTCAGAGATATGGCCAGAATCCGGATGGCATCTTATCAAAAGCGGATAGCAAAATCCAATAACAAGAACACCAGGCTAAGAAGATTCCAAGTAGGTGACTTAGTCTTGAGGAAGGCTTTTCAGAATACTACCAATCCTGCTGATGGGAAGTTAGCACCCAAGTCGGAGGGCCCTTACCTTATAGATTCTGAGGAAGGAAAGGGGGCATACCGTTTGGTAAATATGGAAGGAGAACCTATACCAAGAGCTTGGAATGCCGTCCACCTTAAAACGTATTTTATGTGAGAATCCCATTGAGAATCTCAGGCAGAATCCTAAGGATCCTCACTGTCTAAATATTGCAAGGTACGTATACTAATCCTATTTCAATTTATTCTTATTATTCCTATGACACATTACTGACTTAATCATCGGAATGGTGTTAGCTAAGCTAACACCCACCCTTCACCAAGTGTTGAGTGTTTTGTAAATTTCGAGAATCCTAAGTGTTTTGGTCAAAAATTGCACGAGACAATCTCGTATTCCAAACTTAGAATGTGGGGTGAGGTGCCAAGAAGTCTGGTTCAAAGATAAAGAAAAAGTAATGCAAATGACACGGTGATATACGAGGGAAACCCGGAATCCTGAGAGTTGCCTCTGAGAATCCCAGTAAAAACCTCGGGAGCCGGCTCAAAGCGCCTGCTACCTAAAGCTTTTATAAAGTAAGAATTCGATTACAGCGGTGGAGACGATGATCGAAGGCTAAGTGTTACAATATTCAGAGTGTCGTGTGTTGTGTTCTGTTTCCTAATTCGATCATGTCTCATTTATAGCTACAAACAGAAATAACTAATTATCCGAGAAATCAGGGATCCTCTTGACCACGTCCATTAGCCGTTTGAGGAAGTTCACCACTTAGTCCACGTTCGTTAATGCCACGTCAGCGCTAATTGACCGATTCCTTAGGGAGGTTAAACCTTGCTTACCTGCCATTG
Organism: Deinandra increscens subsp. villosa; assembly: GCA_039602395.1. Lineage (NCBI taxonomy): Eukaryota > Viridiplantae > Streptophyta > Magnoliopsida > Asterales > Asteraceae > Deinandra > Deinandra increscens. Next base: position 1,092 of record JBCNJP010001249.1, on the reverse strand, counting down.
AAATTAATCACGTGGCTATTAGCAGATAAAGGATATTAAAATAAATAACAAATAACGTAACCTGTCGAGAATCCTTGGGATTCCCGGATTCCTGCATGATCAAGCTTCTCAGCCGGGTGCTTGGAATTCGACCCATAACAATTGCCCCTGAATTTCGCGGGTGTTCGATAAAGGATAACAGCTGTGAAATTCAAATCGTTTCAAAACAATCTGCATGCCCACGTGGACGGCCGAGATCTAAGATACCCTTTTTGATTTGACGGCTTACACTCTCCCCCATACGAGATTTCCGTCACACCTCGCTGCCTTAAATACACCATCTATTTTCTCGTTTACTCACCATCTTCCCGAAAACCCTAGAGAAAAGCTCTTTCCGGCATTCAGGTCAGTAATCCTTCTTCCCGGAAATTTTTCTTTTTTCCATTTTGCTTTCGTAATGGTCAAGAGAACTCGTTCCTCCTCTGTTGCCCCCGGTACTCCCGCCACCGTCGGAGACTTCATCGATCAGGGCCTTATTCCGGTAAAATCGGAGGAGTCCTGCCGTTTCACTGACATTGACGTGAAAGACCTCAAGGAGTCCGGCCAGTTTCCGTCCAATGCCGTCTTCTTCCCATTCGACCCCAGGATGAAAGCCGATTGGATTTCAAAAACCTGGGTTTGCTTTCTTCTCTACCCCTTCCAAATCGGTATGTCCTTTCCTTTCCCTGCACTGGTGGATGACTTTTTCAAAGTCACCGGGCTGTCATACGCCCAAACCATGCCCATGGTTTGGAAGATTCTTTACTCCATTGACAGCTTGAACCGTTCAAGAAACTTATCGATAGGGATTCCGGAAATCTGTGCTGCCTACAACCTTAGAACCCATGGAAACAGCCGCTTTGTACTCCAAGCCAAAACCTCAGACTCCCATCTGATTCCTAGGGCCACCCACAATGACCACGATTGGAGGCAGAAATTCTTCTTTGTCCGTAGGGATTCCATCGTTGGGGGCGAAGAGTTGCCGGTGCAATGGGTGAAGAAGGGTAGGAAGCTTGTGTTCTTTCGTTTCTGTCGATATATTTGTGATTTGTTAACTTACCTTCAGTTTCCTTT
>JBCNJP010001247.1:0-21000 GCA_039602395.1 Deinandra increscens subsp. villosa | reverse complement strand
TCTTAGGCATGTTGGTGATAATAATAGTTTTCACAACATAGCACTTAGAAAGTGTCAAGACTTAGTTAAGCAAGATCAATCTATAAGGGTTGCATTCGAAAAGCAAAGTGATAAGCAAAAAAGAGAGTATAGAATCAGTCTAAGTACTTCGATTATTATTTCCAAAGCATTAATAAATGGTGGATTGCACTTTCGTGGTCATGATGAATCTGAGAGCTCTCAAGATAAGGGCCATTTTTTTGGAGTTTTTGAAAGTATTAGGAGAAGCGAATGAATATATTCGTAAAGTTACATTAGGAAATGCTCCCGGGAATAACCAAATGACGTCTTCATAAATCCAGAAAGATATATGTAATTGTATTACCCAAGAAGTACTCATGCAAGATTTTGAAGAACTTGCGGAAGATGTATTTTCTATATTAGTTGACGAGTCGAGAGATATATCTAAGAATGAACAAATGGTTGTGGTTTTAAGATACGTTGATAAATTTGGAGTGATTAAAGAACGTTTTATTGGGCTTGTTCATGTCATGGAAACATCCGCACTATCTCTTAAATCGGGTATTGATGAGTTATTTGCTCGATACAATTTAAGTGTGACTAGGATTAGAGGTCAAGGATACGATGGTGCAAGCAATATGTTTGGTGAATTTAATGGTTTGAAGGCTTTAATTTAAAAAGAATTTTTTTCCGCATATTATGTGCATTGCTTTGCTGACCAACTTCAACTAGTTATTGTGGCCCTTGCAAACAAACATTCCCTAATTTACAAGTTTTTTAATGCAGTGGCGACTTTAACAAATGTGGTTTGTGCATCTTACAAATGATTAGATATGATCTGAGAAAGTCAAGAGAAGTTGAAAGATATGGGTCACTTGGAAGTTGAAACTGGTAGGGGTTTAAATCAAGAAATAACTGTTACAAGGGTCGGGGATACACGTTGGGGTTCACAACATAAAACACTCATACGGTTGGTTGAATTATACCCATCAATAATGGAAGTGCTTGGTCATATTGAAATATATGGTGCTTCTAGTGTTACACAATGAGAAGCAAATGAAATTAAAAGGTACATGAAAACATTTAATTTTGGTTATTATTTACACTTGATGAAGGAGATTTTGGGGATGACTAATATATTATGTGAAGCTCTTCAAAGAAAGGATCAAGATATTTTGAATGCAATGGAGTTGGTTAAATTGTGACAACCCGCAAATTTCTCAAGGTCAACTCGCTATACTTTGACTTTTATTATATTAAATACGTGCATTACCTGGATTTATTTATCTGTTAATTACAAATTTCGTGCAATGAACTACACGGAATACTCCCCGCGTTTGTATATGGAAACATAAACCCGTAACTTATGATAAAATATCATAAAATAAATAGTGGATTTCTAATAATAAGAAACAACTATAAAAATGTACCTTTTATATTAAAGACGGTGTCACAAATAATTCCGACGACACGTCAAACTATTAAGTGATTATATAAAACAACTTAGTTTTAAATAGTCGAGCTTATAAATGATGTGAAGAAAACTACTCTTGTTAACACTCGCAAATTTAAAAATCCTATTACACGACATATTATGTAAACCATATACGACACAATGTGATATTGTTTTCAAACCTGAATGACACAACTAACGCTAAAAATCATCATGACAAGCTCAAGTAAACCCGTTTCTCTACTTAATGAATCAAAACCAAACCTGTAAACCCGTTCGGGGCCAGTTCGGCCCAATAAGCCCAAAACACTAAAACCGAGCCCACAATTTAACCTAATGATCCAACTCGAGTATCTGACGGCTCGACCCGAACACCGACCTAATCTGCGGCCCAACGGGCCCAACCTAAGCCGGCCCATCTTTTTATTTTCTCGGCCCAATTACCAAACCCATCATCATGGGTTGATTTGTTTTTTTTTTAATTTTATTTCTTAACCCATCACCATTTGTTTTGTTTTTTTTTTATAAAACTAAGCCCGTCACTTTTTATAAATCTACCACCTTTGTAATATTATCACAAAACTAGAATGGTAATAATTAGTGGTATCATGGGGCATATTTTTTTATAACTCTAGATACAATTACATGACTTAAACACCCTACACATGATTTTTTATTTCAAAGAAAATCACCTACAATACTTATATAATTACCATCCAATTTGTTTTTTTTACATATGACTAATTAGATGGCTAGATGCCAAACTAATCACTAGCTAGCATGAGTATGCATAGTACAATTGACTCAAGGATTAAAAATAAATCTATAGGTTATTACACAAAATTACCTCAATAAATCAACACCCATCTTCATTCATCACACCCCACAAACACCCTCACTATTCTCCCTTTCTTTTTCCAGCCGTGGATACCCTCCTCACCCCCATTGTCCAGCCACCAACTCAGCCCCTTTCCGCCGCTGGAAAGCCGCCAAACCCCCTGGCCGCCAATCTCCTCCTCTTCTCGGCTCACCCAAATGGTTCCACTCAAAGCCTTGACAAACATCTCAAAAACTTCTACTTTTTTTTAGCAATAAAAATGGATGAACCATTTAATATTGTTAGTTGATTTGGTCTAAACATATTATGGTGCATTTAAGGCTTTAATCATACCATGATATGGGTAAGCACATCTAGAAAACTATATGGAAGTATAGTGTGTGAACCTTGATCTTATATATATATGTTTTTTTTTATTTGGTAACTTGAGAATCAAGAACAACCCGTAGGACTATGTCCAAAGAACTCATCAATTTGAGTCATGGTCTTGTTTCTACCATATTACCAATGTTCAGTTGAAATAAGTGATTAAGTAAATCAAAGAACTTAAGAAATATGCTTATGACATTGGTAAAATAACGTGAAAGGGCCATGGGTGTTGTTTCAATTGAATCTTGATTAATTGGAATATCCTAACACATTGGTGTTAGTAGAAGTTAGTAACCTATAGAAAAATAAAATTTCTAACACAATGTGTTAGTAAAATCAAATGGGACATAAAAAGGAATAAAACAATAACTTTTGCTAATAATAATAAATTTTATGTCCTAAAGTGTTGTTGTTTTCTTTTGGGTCCATGATATCATAAAATATTTCTAAGTATCGTAGAGGATACTTAGGCAAAATCATGACATTATAATGTAGCTCTAACACATAAATATGTTGGAAACTTTATATAATTGAAGAACTAAAATAGATTTTTTTTTTGAACGGCCAACGAATGCCCCGGAAAACCCGGGGACTATTTACCAGTTGAGCTCATTCCAGGGAAAATCCACATCCGCGAGTGGCCGGGTGATAAAACCTAGGAGCTCAGGGATCGAACTTGTGACCTTTCAGCCCCAAGTCTCCCCTCATCGCCAATTGTTGGGCTATATTTATTTGAGGCATGAACATTAGTTTTGGGCTAGCTTGTTATTGGTTTTGGGCTTAATTAGTTAATGTTTTGGGCCATGTGGGCCAATTTTCTTTAGTTTATGATTGGGCTTATTGTGTTTACTATTGGACTAGGGTTTGTAAGAAGGCACTATATAAGCCTTTCATGTTTATGATTAATCTAAGCTTTTCAAATACAGTTTACGATTTCTATGCTCATTTCTTGTTTACGATCAGCTTCAACTAGTAGTGATTCTCATTCAAGATTAGATCTTTACCTTAGATCTAGTCTATTTCTTCTACTTGTTTCTTGAATCAATCACACACGAGGATTCCACACTCGTTTGTGATTAGATATCGTGTTCGTGATCAGATTTCGGACCTACAATTGGTATCAGAGCCAAGAATCTCTGATTCGAGGCTCACACGATATTGATTCAAGCTGTTTTTCTGGAAAAAGGGTTGGTTTTTGAAGTTTTGGAGGCTGTTTTGGTGTTTACGATCACTGCTGCTGCTGTTCTTCACGTTTTCGAGTGGGTTTCTGGGTTAATTTGGTGTTTACGGCTACGTGGTTTGAAGATATTCATCAGTTTCGGGTTTACGATTTCAAGACTGCTTTTTTATCGTGTTCACGATCCGGAGTTTGGTGTTTACGATTTTACTTGGTCGTAATTAGAGTTTACGACATTTTGATACCGGAATCTCGGAGTCGTAATCGGAGTTTACGATCTCTTCTTATCGTAATCGGTGTTTACGATTTTTACTAATCGGAAACAGGTGTTCACGACTATCGGAGTCGTAATCGGTAATCGTAATCAAAGTTTACGATTTTCTCTATCGGATTTGGTGTTTACGATTTAGCTTGGATCGTAATCAGTGTTCACGATCGTAATCAAGTATTTGCGATCGTAATTAGGTGTTTTTGATTGTAATCTCTATTGCTTGGACGTTTGGACTTTAGATTTTTGTTCCCTAAGCTTTCGTAATGGATTTCGAACCGAGTATGTATCAGAAGCTGGATTTTGAGATTGGATCCATCACTCGTCCACCTAGGCTAACATCGGCAGATAACTTTTTGGAATGGAAATATAGGTTTAAAAACCACTTGATGAGCGTAGATCTAAGACTCTGGAGAGTAGTAATTCATGGACCATTCACACCTACTCACGTAAAAGGAGTTAATGCAGGGAAGGTTAAGACGGAAGATGAGTATGATGATGATGATTGGGAAAGATGCAACAAAGCATAAAGAACATTTGCCATCATGACTATGGCATTGACACCAGATATTGCTCAAGGATTTAAACACTGCAAGACTGCTTAAGGAACTCGGGAACGCTTTGGTTGTGGCTTATGAAGGGAATCCTGACATAAAGGCAAGCCGCAAGCAAATGTTGAAGCAAAAGTTTAATCTGTTCAACCATGTACAAGGTGAATCCTTTGAAGCTCAGGTGCAGAGGTTTGTGTCTCTGATGGCTGAAATGTCTAGCTATAATGTTGAACCAGACAAGGAAGACAAGAATCTGAAACTGTTGAATAGTTTACCCAAATCTTGGAACACCAACATCTCTATCATTAAGGACAACAACAATCTGAGTGAACTATCTCTTGATGAGTTAATCAACAAACTCAAGTCCAAGCTAATCGATGACAAGCAGAGAGAGTTGAACCATATAAGCTCTCTTAGTTTGGCGGGAAAACTAAATCAAGCTCTGTTGTCAGAAGATGTGGAGACTAAGCATGATGGGAAGTCAACTGGGAGTGGACCAAGCTCTGTCGCAAAGTCAACTGCTTTTCTGGCACAACCTCAAGGAAGTTCAAGTGGAGGCGTCAACCCTGATGATACGAATGATCCCAATTTTGCTCTCGGTATGGGTTTTTTGAACAACTACCATGCTCTCATGGCTGGAACTCTTGTACCTACTGATATGTTATCGGGTGAGCTAAACCACATGAATCCTGAAGATGTTGAGATGTTGGATTTCTCATGGCAGATGGCTATGGCGGTCTTCAGAGCAAAGAAGTTCATAGCGAAGACTGGGAGAAACGTCTGGAAAGATCAAGACAAGATCAGGATGGGGTTTGACAAAAGCAAGCTGAGGTGCTACAACTGTGATGAGTATGGGCATTTTGCAAGAGAGTGTAGCAAGCCGAAGAGAGAAAGGGGAGAAGAAAGGAAAGCAGGTGAAGGAAAGGGAGAGGCAAAGGCTCTGGTTGTTCAGGAAGGAGGAGGTTATGATTGGACACCTCAGTTGAAAGAGTTTAGCAGGTCTCATGCAATGATTGCTGCTATGGAAAGGGATGAAGAGGAAGAGCATGCTTTTGTTGTTACTGATGAAACTCCTGTGGAAGATAAGGAAGCCTTCGTTGCTGAAGCTGAAAACCTCAAGGTATGTTCTGATCCCACTTGTGCTCGTATAATTCCTGGTCTTAGACAAATCTGTAAAAATTATCAGATAGAATTGTTTGAGATAAAGTGTGAAAGGAGTTCATTTAAGGGTAGATGGCAGAAAAATGAGGAGAAGGTTAAAGCACAAAAGCTAGACATAGTAAAATATCAAAAACTGGCAACTGAGAAAACTCTCCTGTATGAAAATGCTAAGTTAGAAATAGCTGAGCTTAGGAATCAGGTAGATGAGATCACACATAAGTACAATGAGTTGCAGGTTAAATTTGATATGAATCAAACAAAAAGCAAAAGAATGTTTGAGGCTAGAAAATCTTTGAACTCCTGTATAACTGATGTTAGAATGGGAAAGGACAAGGGTGGAATAAGAATTAGTTTCTCAGACAAGGGCAAGAACAATGTTACTCAAGATAACTCTAGAGATATCATAGGAATAATCTTTGAGGAGGATCAGATAGACAGATCTGAATCAGGAACACGTGAGATAGGACCTCCCTTAGATAGTGTTCTGGTAGGAGTGACACCTTTGACCCCTCGGGAAATAGAAAATGAGAAACACATGTCTTATGGGTTGGGTAATCAGGATAAAATTGTGACAGACACTTGTGAATCAAGTACTTACCAGGAGTCATTAAACAATGATGTTGGACCTGCTGATAGTTTTGTTTCATGTGCAGATGAAGTAGGTATTGAAGATGTATCTGGGAAGGATGCAGAATGTTTGAGAGTTAAACAGTGTCATGTGTCGAGTAGTGTAGTTTCTGATTTACCTAAAGATGATGTACTGGCATAAGTGTCTAAATTGAATGAGTCTAGGTCTATGCAATTAGTTGTGTCCAAGTCCTTAAAACATGTTTCAAATTCTAGTAATGCAATTCATGGTTTTAAAGTTCGTGTGCCTAACACTAAAGTAGGACGTGAGACTAAACCCAAAGATTTTGTAGCTTATCCTCAGGTTGTGTCGGCTTTTAATAGAACAAACAAGTCTAAATCAGAAAAATTTTGTTTAATCACACAACCTGAAAAGGATACAAAACATGTTATACACAAATGGGATGATAAGCCAGAGTGGAAGTCATCTTACCCAACACTACGTCAAAAAGTGGCTTTGGCCACGGTTTTTTTGATAATGCATAGCCACTGTTTTGAAAAAAACGTGGCCAAAGGTAAGAAATTCTTGTTTTAGCCACACATATTTTGTACCCGTGGCCAAATATATAGCCTTCGGACCCTTTTAGCCACGTATTTTTTTGTTTATGTGACAACAACAATCAGGTGCAGTGGCTTTAGCCACTGTTTTACAAAAACATGTGGCACTTATTTGTCACACTTATAAAGAGTGGTGAAATGCACCAAACGGCGACGGAATTTTTATGATTCTTTATTCGTGTGACCAAAAAGGAATGTATGGCCACGCTTAAATAATGTTGTGTGACGAAAGAGTAGATTTTATTACTTAGTAAATTAAAAGAAAACAAAACTATTAAGTATATATTATGTGTGGCTAAATGTGAGCAATGGCCACGCTTTTTACTTAGTTATGTGGTTAAAAGCTAGTACATATGGCCACTGTTATTAGGTTGTGTGACTAAATATTAGATGACTAATGGTCACGGTAGGTTGTGAGTGACAAAAATCTATTACCTATGGCCACATATATTAACCGTGACTAAATGGTAGGTTGTGAGTGACAAAAATCTATTTTATGGTCACGGTAATATTAAACGCGTGGCGAAAAAGAGAAGATTTGTGTTTATATGTTTATCATTTTTTATTATCTTGTGATATGGCTACTCATATTAAACATTGGTTGCGTGACAAATTATGACAAATGGTCACGGTATATTAATTTTAGGTGGCTAAAAGAAGACAAACAGTCGACGGCGCTTGTAATCATGATTATTTCATTTACTTTATCGGTCTAATCTCCATCTACCACGCCCCTCGATTATCGATATATACTTATCTCTGTATCAGTTTTCATCATCATCTCCACCATGCCCCTTTTCTCCCAGTCTCTCTCTCTCTCTGTTTTTCGTCCATCATCGCCGGAAAAAAATGTGGAATTGGTGTCATCCGTATGTGGAAAACGGTAAGTTATCATCTTCACCACTGAAGTTCGATTGAAATTTTCGTCTCAGATTTGGTAATTTTTTCTTATGCAGGGAAAGATTGTACTCTGTATCTCCTGGGAGCAGGTTTTAAGTTATTGTGAAAACCATGGAGACGAGGAGTCTCAAATGGTTCATACAAATGCTTTACTGAGAGCAGATTTTAAGTTATTATATAATTTTATAACAATCAGCAGTAAGGGCCCATATGAGGTTTGCATGCCCTGTTTGTTGCAACCCTAAACTTGAACAAGGTAGTTGATCTCACTACCCTCCTTTCTTTCTTTTACTCATTCCTTGATTAATTTATAATGTGCTTGATAAATTATGATTTATTATTGTTATTAATAATTGATCTAACTTTAGTTGCAACATTGGGTGGTACCAATCACTCAAATGGCCCAGATAACGATGTTGGATTGTGGAAGGGGAACGATGTAGGAGATGTAGCAAAAGAGATGCTTCTTCACCATTTTCAGTTCCCTCAGCCCCAGACAATCTGAAAACGAAAATGGCGGACGAAGGCGGTAGGAAATCAGGTACCGTGAAGTGGTTCAACGACACCAAGGGTTTCGGCTTCATAACTCCTGGGAGCAGATTTTAAGTTATTATATAATTTTGTAAAGTCAGCGGCAAGGGCCGGCACATGTTGTGGTTTGCAGCACCTGTATTGTCCAGGTGCTTCTCTCGCTTCTGGCCCCATGAACCTGATTTCTTCCAGCCACTTCTTCACCATTTTCAGTTGATCAGAAGCAAGTGCATGTGAGAAAGCAGCAAGTAGCCGTTATATGATGATTCTCAGACAATCTCTCTAGAGCACCATGTGAGAAGCAAAGAGGGATTTGTCTTCAGCCGCTTCTTTTCCCTTTAAGTTAGTAGTTTTAAAGTTGTAATTTTATAGATCAATGTATTAATGGAATCATACCCCCTTTGGATTATGTGTATGTAATTGTGAGAAAGCAAAGAGGGATTTCTCTTCAGCCGCTTCTTTTCCCTTTTATGTAATGTATTGATTTTTAATTTAATATAATGTATTTTCATCCGTTTCTGTTCATCTTCTCTCAATCCGGATGAAATCTTCTCCCTAAGGTTATAGTCTTCTACATATATATATTAGGTTGTGTGACTAAATATTAGTGTATAGAGAATTGTATTCAACCAGAATGATTTTAATTCACTAGATAATGGGTTTAAATACATGGGAATATCCAATAGACTACGAACAGAAATAACAACTATAGTATATATAGTTCATCCTGAAGAACTCTAGTTTATCCGGTTCATCCTGAAGAACTGTAGTTCATCCTGTTCTATTACTGAATAATTACTCTTGATCCCGAAGAACTCTAGTTCATCCGGTTCTATTCTTCCTGTTCTTCCTGAGGAATTATAGTTCATACGGTTCTGTTCTTGTTAGTTCATACGGTTTTGTTCTTGTTCCAATTTATTGAAGAATTAAAATCTAGCCAGTTTATAAATCCTGTCATCCACTATTAGACAATCAAAAATTATAAATTGTAGCAAACAAGGCTTGAACCTTCATACGGTTCTGTTCTTGTTAGTTCATACAGTTTTCTTCTTGTTCCAATTTATTGAAGAATTAAAATCTAGCCAGTTTATAAATCCTGTCATCCACTATTAGACAATCAAAAATTATAAATTGTAGCAAACAAGGCTTGAACCTGGGTCAGTCAAAAGAAAGGAACTCACTACAAGATTAAGAAGAACCATTGAGACAGAAGTGTTAATTGGTTATATTTTAACCAGAAGTTATTTAATTACTCCCATCACATAAGAAATAATTGATAAACAAAATTTGCGTTGCTAAAGGTAATAAATAGACACGGTAAAAACAGGATTTGCGTGGTAAAGGTAATAAATATACACGGTTATTTTGGCCTGACCTTTCCACTTCTTCCCACCATAGCTGGTAGCGTGCCCTGTCTGCCTTTAAATTTCCACTTTTTCACCACCAAAATCTTCTGTACGAACGTATTTCCTGATCAACAAGAAAAAAAACTTCGATCGATCAATGGCTGCCTTCGGTAAACAATGGAGGATTAGGGGTGTTAATGAACCAGCACCCTACTACGGCAAGACTCCCCGTAAGTGTATTTTCACTCAACAATGGCTGTACGTTTTTATTTTTAGGGTTTTATGTTTTTTAGTTACTTACTCTCTACTCTGCATTTGGGTTTTTTACAGGTGGTCGGAGGTTCACCCTAAAGGTCCATCACTGTGGCGATTTCCACCGGAATGCCGCCGGCCACGAAGTGTGGAAGGGAAAGGTAGATTATGTCGACTATGTCGACATTCGCAAATTTGATTGTAATGATCTGGATCAAATGGTGCAATACCTAAACCACACATCGGTTGGGTATTTCCTCATTTACTGGAGGATCCCGCCTCTGTCCATCAAATACGGGCTTCAGTACGCTGATTTCATCACTCCCGAAATTGTAAGGGATATGAAAATTCATCTCCAGGGACCAGAGGGGGAGAGAGAGCTGGATGTGTTTTTAATCCGGAACAGGGATTCCACCTACAGAACCTCCGAGTTGGGACCGAGAAAACCCCCTGGTCAAAAGCTGTTTCCTGATGACAGCAGCAGCAGCAGCAGCAGCTTCTTGGATGATGAAGACTATATGTCGGATGCTAGGTCTTAGCTAGTTAAATAGATTTTTGTATAGGATCTGATGAAAATCTTTGTATAAAGATCAATATATATATATATGAAAGTTTTTGTAAGCTCTTTCTCATGTTTTGTTTTGGTTAACACCATTAATTATATAGACAGATTTTATCTCAATCATTTAAGTTGATTTTATTCTAAATTTGATTGTTGCAAGTAGATTTTACAGTCAACTGATGTGATTTTATCCAATTTAGAAGTAAGATTTATCCTGTTTATAAATCATCTCATCCAACCATATCAAAATGCCAACATATACTAACATAACATATGAATATATACTTCATGTAAGATCACAGTTATGAGTAAAATGGAGTCTGCTATGATTCAATGAAAATGTGTATGTATTTATAATAGAAGAAAACTGGTTAACCATCCTGAAGAACTTTAGAACTCTAGTTTATCCGGTTCATCCTTAAGAACTCTAGTTCATCTTCTCTCAATCCTCATGAACTCTTCTTCCTGATGAATTGTAGTTCATCCGGTTTTCTCTTCTTCCAATTTACTTAAGAAGTAAAATTTATCCTGTTTATATATCATCTCATCCCACCATATCAAAATGCCAACATATACTACACTAACATAGCATATGAATATATCCTTCATGTAAGATCACAGTTAATTATGAGTGAAATGGAGGTCTGCTATGATTCATTGAAAATGTGTATGTTATTAATTATAGATGAAAAGTGTATGAATAAAACTGTAACAACTATCATGTTAACATACAAACTGGAACAACTTATGCAATTGTACACAAATACAGGGATCAACTCTTCTTCCAGCCAAGTTCATCCGGTTCCCATCTTGTTCTCCTCTTCAATAGCCTGTAACCGAAATTTGGCCTTGTTACATAGGAGACTTTCATGAAAGGTCCGTGTCATTATTCTGCTCTCAGTATCACCAATCCTGACAATATCTCGTATCTCATCTTTAGAAAGCCCATTTAGAGCATCCTGTAAGCTTCTAATTGTCTCACCTTCACTGGTGAAAATGTGATACATGTTTGTTTCTTTCTTATACTCCCAGTTGGTCACCCTTTTTCTCTTAATAAAAACCTGATGAAGCCTGTTACTTGTCATTATTAAATGGATTCGGTCTTTGTCATCCTGGCTCCATTCTGGATCTGGAACTGTACTATGCGTTGTGAATGACCCATCAGCTTTATAGACTACCAAATTTCCATCCTTATCAACTTCAAGTGTCGAAACAGGATTGTCAATGCTGCGTTGTGTGGCTTCGTCTACTTCCCCGTATAACTCATCCAAATACATCCTTATCCTCAGCATTAAGGATTCCTCTTGTGAACACGCGCCCTTCATATCACCACGTGACTGTCTAACATCACCCAACTCATGGTCAGTGAGGTTGTACATAGCTTCTTCAGCTGTAAACTTTAGTACCTCACATGAACTGGTTGTGAACAGGTATACTTTCGCTTCATTATCATACCTCCAGAAGATGATTCTTCTCCTTTCAGCATGGACATCTCTGTATTCATCCTCCTCATTGATCACTTTTCCTTTTCCCTTCCTAGCCACTGACTTCATTCTCTTGGTGGGTGGTTTTTCTGGTGACTTGGGTGGAGATGAGGGTTTTCGGGGTTTGTTTAGGTGAGGATGTGGTACAATGGGTGTGAAGTTATCTGCTCTAAACTTTGGTGGAATAGGCTTTAATTTTACAGATTTAGGATTTTTTTCTGGTCTACTAGTTCTAGCAGCAGGGTTTCTTCTGGGTTGCTGTGAGGCTAGAGTTCTATTCAGACCAGAAAATGCACCTGGTAATGAGGGAGCAGTCGGTTGTGAGGCTGTGGTGGAGGGTTGAGATGATGAGAGATGAGGATCAGAGACAGTGTCAAACATTTCCTTGATAATGTTGATCCTTGGCGGCTTTTTTTGCTGAGTAGTTTGCACAGGAGCTTTACTCTTCTTTTCTTTGAGGTAGCTGAGACCTTCAGGATGTAAGGAGTCAAACAGAGCATGCTTACCTGGTGGCCTTTTCACACCAGTAACTCTTTCCTTTTCAATTTGGCTCTTCCTGATAGCATCAAAGTCGTTTCTCAGCCTTGGCAATCTGCAAGAGTTGATTATTTTTGGGTCCCTCGCCAAGATTTCCTTGAAGTACCATTTATGAATCAGCAAGTCATCCTCCTCAGATAGAGTTTGATATCTAGTACCTTGCTTCTCTTGTTGATCTTGTTCTAAAGAGCTATCAACAAATCTCTTTACATTCATCTCATTGGCTTGATCAGCTCTGATGACTAGGATCATGTACATCCATCTGATCAAGTCATCACCGTTCATTTCATCAACCCATGCACCAGTAAAGCATTCCTTGCTTCTGAGCATCACACTGAACTGACATAGGAAAATTTTGTTATCTTCACTTCTCTTCATCCGAATCATCCTATACTCATTACATAAGAGCTTTCTGTACATCTCAACTCTGTCTGAAAGACCTTTCTCTTCGGCTTTGGCAATTCTTTCTTCTATGTACAGATCAGATCTTCTCCTTGCTGCATTGATGAAGGACATTAGGTCTGCATTGTTGATGACATACTCATAAATACCTTCTTCTATGAGTAGTCGTTTCTGTTCTTCAAACTCTGCAATTTCCTTTTGTTCTTGGAACTTCTTTCGTATCTCAGCATTCTCCTTTTCATACTGATCCAACAGAGCCTTTGTAACAGGGTCCATGTCTTCTCTCTGACCTCCTGTGCTCAGATTATCATCATCCTCCATGTCAGTGAAACCAGAGATACTTCTCTCATCAAGAGAATCATCATCAGCAGGTTTTGGAGACTCATGAAGTGAAGTTGCAGCATTGGGACTGGCTTCCGAGATAACTTGCTCAGGAATTTCCTCAGCAGTGATTGGCTTTAAAACAGGAATGATGGGCAGAGATGGAGCACTAGGCTTTAAAAGAGGAATGGTGGGCAGAGATGGAGCACTCCTAAACCAAGTGCAGTTAAGAGTATTCCTAATCATCATTTTTCTCATGAAAGATAGAGCTTCAGGAGCTATATCCACATTTGTGGTTTGCAGATCACTCATCACGCTTGTGATAATCTGATTATCAGCAGTCACTTGCACCTGATGAAGTTGTTCAACTGGATCAACTAGTTCAACGTGATCAACATGGCCTTCTTCCTCCGGATGAAGTTGTTCAACCGGATCAACTAGTTCAACCTGATCAACATGGACTTCTTCCTCCGGATGAAGTTGTTCAACCGGATCAACTAGTTCAACCTGATCAACATGGCCTTCTTCCTCCGGATGAAGTTGTTCAACCGGATCAACTAGTTCAACCTGATCAACATGGCCTTCTTCCTCCGGATGAAGTTTTTCTACCGGATCAACTAGTTCAACCTGATCAACATGGCCTTCTTCCTCCGGATGAAGTTGTTCAACCGGATCAACTAGTTCAACCTGATCAACATGGCCTTCTTCCTCCGGATGAAGTTGTTCAACCGGATCAACTTGTTCAACTTCATCAACATCTGAGGAAGACACCCTGTGCAAGATCCTATTTTGAATTAAATCTAGTTTTGCTTGTGAATTTCATTTCAACGTATAGTATGCATGGTTGACAACCTTACCTATCAGTGGCTTTCACAGATTGTCCTGCCTCCAACCGTTCAATTTCTTCTCCTTGAGTTCTCACAATTGCACGGAGAGCTGCCAATTCATTTTCAAGTTTTGTACATCGAACCGTCAATTCATGCTCAGCACCCATGGTTTCTTGGCACCTGGGATTCCTGTTGTCAATCAAAGGTTCCTGAATAGGTTCCCTGACAGAAACAGTTGCCGTGGATTGGGTCTTAATGATGTTGGCACTGTCCTCAGGGTCTAGTGGGACTTCATGAGTAGTGTCAGCCCTTTCCACCTGACTTGCTTCATCACTACTGCAAGTCACCTTATCACTAGAATGTCGGTTGGGTGATTGAACCAAGTCCAGCAGTATATTCCCTGCAATAAGGGTTGGGGAATCTACTTCACGTGGCCTAGGTGATATACCACCCTCATTCTGAGGTAGTCCTGTGGAGGGTCTAGGTAAAGGAGACCTAGTCCTCTTCCTTCTGGGTGATTGTGGAGTGCGTGTGGTATTTTTGGGTGTGGTTTTTGATGTGGACATCCTCTTCCTTTTGGTGGGAATGGTGGGAATTTGTATATCAGTGGAAGAGGATGGTCGGTCTGGTGTGGGCTCAACACTTGTTGGTGTAACAATGTTGTCACTAGGAGCAGTTTGCTCAGGAGCAGTCCTGGCCTTAGGAATAGGGTGTGATGTGTCTTTACCAAGGAAAACAGTTTTGTTCACTTGCATGTTAGAAAATGTTTTACTTGTAAAAGATTTTAGTTCAAGATGTTGATCAGAGATTTGCAGATTTGGAAATTCACAATTGAGAATGTGTTGGATGAATCTGGGGTACATGTAAAAGATCCTTTTAGGTTTTAGATTTTCCAGCATTCCATCAAATATCATTTTTGAAAAGTTAAAATTGAGGCCATTTACCAATCCATGAAAAGCGGATGATTGAGGTGCAGTAAGTTCATCCCACGCAGTTTTCTTGTGAGACAGGCAGTGGAGAATGGTATGAGCAAGATATCGCCAAACATAGGGTAGTTGTCCCTTTTTGATGGTCCCACAAGTTAAGTCACCCCCATACCCAATTGCTTCGTACGTCTTCAAGTACAATTCAGACTTGTAATCAGGATCACTTCCTGCATCATTGAATTTCAGATGCTTCCGTATCATTTCTTCAGTCTAACGAAATAGTAAACTTTTAGTTTTCATAGTTTGACCACATTGTTTCATACTCTTATGTTTTGTACCGTTTAACTTTTAGAGTTTTTGTTATTTTAAGTTTTGTTGTCTTCTATTTTGGCCACGGAACTTTTAACTTTTCTACTTTTATTTTTAGTATATATTTATAGTTTTATACTTTCACTACAAGATTAGACTTTTACGTTTTATACCCCTTAACTTTTTTACCCTCTAACTTTAAAACTTTTTTTTTTGTTTTAAGTTTTGTTATCTTTTACTTTGGCCACGAAACTTTTAACTTTTATACTTTCGTTTTTAGTATACTTTTATAGTTTTATACTTTCACCACAAGACTTTTAGACTTTTACGTTTTATACCACTTAACTTAGTATATTTTTATAGTTTTATACTTTCACCACAAGACTTTTAGACTTTAACGTTTTATACTCTTTAACTTTTTAATCCTCTACCTTTTAAAGTTTTTTTTTTGTTTTAAGTTTTTTTTATCTTCTACTTTGGGCACGAAACTTTTAACTTTTCTATTTTCGTTTTTAATATACTTCTATAGTTTTATACTTTGTCCACGAGACTTTTAATTTACTTTCGTTCAGTATACAAATTCAAACCCCGCAGCAACGCGCGGGGTGGGTAAACATCTCGTTAAATAAAAAGGGAATTGATTACTAAAAAGGGGGGTGATGAAAACCTTGGTAACAAACCATAAAAAGCCTAGACTCATGAATGTAGTTTTTGTGGTTCATAACATGTTTTTAATAGCAAATACCTCATAATATCAAATCTGGTCCAGATCTGATATGGGACGAAATTTTATAAAAATTTTAAGTGTTTTTAATAAACCAAAGTGACCGCAATGGAAAAACGTTGCATAAGGAGAAAACCCGGGGTTGAATCGGGGTTATACGTAACGAGAAACGTCAATTTTTATAAGTTTACGTCGAAACCGACCAAACAAACTTTTAGGTCTTAAAATGTCTAAGAAACATTTATAAACATTTATTTATAGTGTTTTGAAGGTTAAAAACCGTTTTATATAAATAAAATCGTTTAAAACATCGTCACCGGTAAAACTGGGTAACTACAAAACTTTCAATAAAAAGATTTAATATTTTAGTTACGAGTATTTGAAACGATCTCTATTATTAAGAAATTTAAATATTTTAATTAGAAATAAACATTTAAATCATACGTGTTTCAAAGAAACAAATGTAGTGTTTTATTTTACGATGGGAGAAAAATTCTAGATAATTATTTGTCTAACTTAAGATTTTTTGAAAGAATACTTAAAATATATGGATTCTAAAAACTCATTAACTTAGTTGATTATAATTATTAGACAATAATTATAAAACCTCAACCAAAACACATATGTATATAATCACATAAGCAAAATAAATAAAGCATTATTATTTATTTTCACCAATATACATAGTTATATAAATATGACATTTCAACATGAGATAATTAGACATAATTATTCCTTATAAGTTTAAAAATATATTATAACTAAAGTTGTAATTAAAAAAAAAACTTAATAAATTGTCGTAATTTGAGAATTTAATTAAAATATACTCACGCAATCGAACAATAAAAAAATACTGATATGTGTTATTATTGACTTGATTGCTAATATTTTATTTAAGTTTCTATTCATAAAGTTCGAAAATTATTTTTACTAAATGAATGTAAATACTTTGTCGGGTTTTCAAACAAACATAAAATGGGATTATTCATCAAGACTTGAAGGGTAATCACTTGGGTGACAAATTGTTACTCAAATCAGACCTTTATATAAATGTTATGTTTATATATATATATATATATAATATATATATATATATATATATATATATATATATATATATATATATATATATATATATATATATATATATATATTAGGGCATTACTTGCTCGTCTCAGTTTCTAGTATATTCATTTCACTTCATCACTGACCAGGTGAGTTTCACAACCCTTTTCTGAATTTCTTTTAACTGTTTTAATACCATGGGAGAGAAATCATGATCAAACAAGCATTTTTAAATGATATTATGGATTAACTGTTAAACGTATGATTACATGTTCTATTACTGTCTAACTTGTGTGCATTTCGTTATATAACGCCATGTAAACTAAACCCCACTATTAATTTATTTCAATTAGTTCTCTACGAAACGATAGCTAGTGAATAGGTCTATTTGGGTTGACAACCCTGCTTACGACTGGTAGCTCTAGTCATGACACCTTTGATTTGTCAGTAAGTACATGCTGGTTATTATGTTATTTACGGTATCTCTTGGCGAGATACCATGAGTGGGTAAAACGGTTAGTGTTTGAAATCAAGGTTCATGTGAGATCATACAATAAGGACGGAAATCCCTTTTAATATCTTGTATGCAAAACCATTTACAAGTTATTTGTTGAGTCCTTAAACCTATGAAATCACCAACAATATGTTGACATTTCTTTAAAATCATGTATTTCTCAGGTAAATGAATTCAACCAGGCATGTAAATGGGGCGAACCTTAAATAAACGGACCTGCAAATCCCGGAGTCGTAGTCCCTTTTCTATCTTAATTATTATTTGAGTAATTTTTTAAATTAAGACTTGTTTATTTTGTAAAACTTATGCATATCGCCACTACTTTTCCGTTGTAACCAATCGATATGTAATTTTATTATTAATGATTAATGAAGTAGATGACGTTCCTTGAGCCCACGACTATGATTCCATACGTTCACACCCCTCCATGACCAGGGTGTGACATAAATCTACCAAGCAAGATTTACAAGCATATAGACTTGAGGGATTTGGTTCACTTCTAGAGGACGTGACTTATTTTTGTGAAAGGTATGATATTGAAACGGTCAATGACGAGTATGTCGATTGGAGAAACCCAAGAAGAAAGACTAACATCATCATTACAAGTTTGATAATTTCAACACGGTATTGGATATGCAAATTTAAGGGTTTGGCAACCATTTTAATGAGGTAACCATCTAGTTGCTTACTTGTATAGGTACTTTGAGCTCGTTTTTTTTGTCAAATATGAAGATTTGCTAAACTTTTTTTCTCTCCTCTACTCATAACCACTCAGTACTCACAAACAAACCTTAAATTTTGCAGATTTACGCTCACATATTTTTATGGAACCTGCCGTGAATGCTCTTAATGACAATATATTTTTGTTGCGTTCTTTACTTTTTAATGGTGATTTCTTGTTATGATATTATTCAATATAAGTTTACTCAAGTACCCGACCCTATCCGGACCGAAAATCTAACATCGATATTGATATAAAAAAGATGACTGAAAAATATAAGCCTCATCAAATAAAATCTTGGGTCCGCCACTGCATGTTATATAACGAAATAGAGAATTGTGAGCTTGAACTTTAAAATTAGAACTTTAAAGAAGTTGAGCTCGCTCGAGATCTGTGTAGAACCACTATACGATCTTACTACTGCATGATTCGGTAATCAGATAGCAACGAGAAGGTAAATAAAGCTTTGCTTTATTGATTCACAAAGAGATTACACAAAGTTTAGAGAGAGAGAGAGTTACACACTCAGTTACACATACTTAAGAGATGTAGAATGACAGAACTAGTTGACTCTCTCTAGCACAAACTATTTATAGTAGACACATGCTAGCTGGCGGACCACTAGCGTACCAAATGGTACGCCCGTACCAAATGGTACGCCCGTACCAAATGGCCTGCGGACCATTTGGTCCGGCCACCTCAGCATGAAGCTACTAACTCACACAGACGCTCTTGTCTAGATACAATACACGAGACACAACGTTAGCATAGGAATATGTTCTACAAACTCCCCCTTAACGTGTAGTGTATCTAGCTATCTATCCATCTAACAAAACTTCAGTCTTCAATCTTCAGCAGTAGTGCATTTGATTTTCAACTTGAAATCTTGTCAGAATTAGAGCTTGCATGGCTGGATCAATCTTGAAAAATCTTTGAACTTCAAGATCCACTTGTGAAAGATATAACATACTCCCCCTTTCACCATGCTTGAGTCATCTCACATAGAAACCTGCAATTTCAGAAGACAGAAACGCGGCTTTCCTTTTCTTTTGAAAATTAATTTAATCTTGGCGCAAAACTTCTCTTCGAGAATCCAAGATATAAATTTGAATTTTTGAATTTTGCATCATTGTATCCATCGGTCGAAATCAAATAAGAAACAAAATATTTTTGGCTTTTTGAAACTTTATGCTAAAACACACCTAAAATCTTTTTGGATTTTTCAGATATGAAACATAAATGCAATACAAAAATGAAATACTGAATCACACACTATTTTTGTCTTTTGCGAGAAAGATCACAACTTGGGATCATATTGGTCATGACATGCTAAACTACACTTCAATTTCAATTACTTCAACACATAAGTCATGTCGATTACCGGTATAATTTATCCATCTTAAACTCAGGCACAATCATACTCATAACATCTGGATATGTTATTGAATTGATTAGGTTTGCTTTGACCAGTGTACCCCACACTATCAGACATACTCAGATATGTTTTTGCTTTTTATATCACACTTTGTGATTTCATTTGTGATTTAATCACATAATGATTGTATTCATAAATCAGTCAACTGTGTTCCATGCAAAAAGAAATAAGAACGTTAAATCGTCTACCTTAAGGTCGATCTTTCGATACGCAGATAAGGCCTCGGATTTAATAAAACAAGAAAATAAAACAAGTTGAAATTGTATAACCCAACAACAATCAGGTCGGTACTCCCGTACACGCAGAGAAAGTCCGATGAGTTATACGAAACACCAAAGAAAATAAAGTATAACGTCAAACGAACAACAATCAGGTCGATCTTTCGATGCGCAAAGAAAGTCCGGTCGTTTGACAAAATAAAGAAAATCAAACAAGTTTAAATCTTTGCAAAATGAACACATGTATACACAGTGGCTTCTCATTTTCTTTTTCACATATCTTTTCTTGATATATCATGAGACATGCATCAAGATGTTGTCCACTTGGTCAAGCATTAGTATTTAGTGTTTATCACATCTGAATACTTTCTGATTTAATGTCGAGCCTACCAAGTACATCAAACAATGATCTTATGGCTTTTTCATCTATTTTATCCATGAGTCAGACACGTAAGCCAATGTACCATCATTTCCCAATCATGTCGGATCTATTTCTCATTTTTCAATATTTTTGTATTTTTCCATTTTTCGATGTTTTTGTATTTTTCATTTTCTCCCCCTTAAGATGAAAACTCTATTTTTGGATTTTCATTTTAACAAAAACACAAAAACACTATTTTTGGTTTTTCAATTTTCTCTCCCTAAACTACAAAAAAAATGCATGAAAGAAAGAAAATTGACCAATCGATACTGATACCTGTTCAGTTTAAGCTTTCAGAAAAACTTTTAGGTTTGAAGAATGACGCATTCAATTTAAGTTAAGAACGCAGAATACTCCTCCATCAGCAACTTTGCAATCACCAACGGGTCTTCTAGGAATACCTGCACACTGGTTTAAATAATTAGTACTCAAATGACCCGAAGCACACAGCTTCTGGCGACCAGTGTCTTCCACAAAATCAGTTGCAGCTTTGCTGACCATCT
>JBCNJP010001245.1:0-48542 GCA_039602395.1 Deinandra increscens subsp. villosa | reverse complement strand
TTAGCAAAGTTTAACAAAGATTAAGAGTTTTCTAAACTTTTATCAACCAAAGATCATCAAAACCATCAAGACTTGTCATAGGAGTGAATGGATCATGGAAATGAACATAGAAACATGATCAAACAAGATGATCTTCAAAGAAAAACTCATAAACTTTACTTGGTTCTTGAAGAAATCGAAAATGGAGGATGATGAGATGATAAGGGAGCTTGCTAGTGCCTTGGATCTCCTCCTCTTGCTTGGTTCTTAGCTGTGAGCTAGAGAGAGAGTAGAGAGAGTGAGAGAACCGTGAGAGTGAGAGGGAGAAAGGAGGTGGTGGGAGGTGTTCTCTTGTTTAGGGTTTGTGGAAATGAGGAGGTGTGTGGGTTAAGATGTATATATATGAGAGAAAGAAAAGCAAAAGGGTGTTTGGTTGTGTACTCGTGTCCGGCTAGGGGAGGGGGTTACGGTTTGGGTTTGGACAAAAGAAAGAGTGAGATGTGTTTGTGGTTTGGAGGTTTAAGATAAACAAGTGTGTGTGTGGGTGTGTTTCTCGTGAACCGTAAAGAGCGGGAGGGGGGGGGGGTCGTACTCGACACGCCGTTATTAACTAGTAGGGGAACAACCCTGCGTGCCGGATTAATTAATTATGAAAATTATCTTTTTAAGGGACTAAGGTCTGTTTCTTTCATGCATCGCTCTCGCGCATGCACGTCCGGCGTGACCAGAGCCAAGTTCACAAACACGTACCATCTCGGCTTCCGTGAAGTGACAAAATATTACCAACCCTCATTCCCAACCAAATACTTTTAGCCCGCACTTGCGTGGTCAGCTGAGTTTGCTTAGATAGACGTAAGGACCTCGAACGTATCATGTAACATGGGGTGCGAGTCACCTTTCAGATCATGCATCGTCCCCGACCGGGTGTCACAAGTCCGACCTTTGGGATTTCGACTCCCCAAATGTTCTGTGATACATAGAGCACATCTGCTTCAGAAAATTAGTAATACACTTTCAATAAAAAGGGTTTTCATAAAGTCATTAAACACGCCTTAAGAGAGCTTAAAAGGTTGTTAACCAACCCGCCAAAGGCTTGTTACTTCCCAAGTAAGTATAAGAGTTTAGCCAAACATGGCTTTAATGATTTGTTTAAGAGAATGAGAAGATTTCATAGACAAAAGCTTACTCATTCTTACTTAAGTTAAAGTTCTTATAAACTTAATTACAAGACTCAAAAACAGCAAATGACTCAATACATGGGAGGAGAAGAAAAGAATTGAGCAAGTTGCAAATGAGAAGAGGTCGTTAGACGGATCTTCGAGAATCGGTGTTCTGACATGGCACGGGTCGTGCTATACTTGGCATGGGGCGTGCCATGTCAGAGGGACAGTACCACGGGGTGTGCTAAGTCAGGGGCACGGTTGTGATGTTCAGAGCGTGTTCTAGAAACTTCTGGGATCAGGCACGAGGCGTGCTAAGTCAGGCACGGGGCGTGCTAAGTCAGGCACGAGACGTTCTAAACTTTGCGAATCTTAGAACTTCATATTTTTCTTTTGTTTTTTTATCATAATCAGTTCTTTTTGTGATTCTTCCCCTTTCAAACTAAAAAGAAAACAGAATAGGCTTGTTTCAAAGTTAGTAAATCAGATTTTTGCCATTTTGCGAGAGATATTTGGTCTAAAAATGTGTATAATTTTATGTTCATCAGTCTCAGTATGTGATTAAAAGTAAGTGGGTGATGTAACCTTTCACCCAACACTACCCAGGTTGCATGTGAATGTAAAACGTTTGGTGACAACACGTTGGTGATTTGTATGTGTTCCAAAATATATATATATATATATATTTAATATATTTCTACCTATGTATTTTTTTATAAGTTAGTCAATTACCCAAAAAAAAATGTCACATGTGAATATTATAACTCTAAAAATACATTTTTCACGTTTGGTGTCGGTTTTAGAAATCAAATATCATTTTTTGTGGCAGTTGACATTACTTAACCAAATAAGTTGTGAAAATGACGTTTAACACCGTTTGGCTTGTTAGGGGCCAAATTGGATCCGTTAGGCCCAATAACCAACATAACGCCCAACAGTGTATTTCCAAGCCCAAAATCGGTTTCTAAAGGCCCAATGCTTTATATAATTTAGCCCAAAACCTTTATTTAAGCCCAAGACACATTTTATTTACCTAAAATTAATTTAGGTAAATTTTTATAAAGTGCTAGTGTATATAAAACGTTATATATATATATATATATATATATATATATATATATATATATATACATATACATGTTAAAACAACTGTTTTTCCTTTAAACAACCAGGTTAACTTATATAACCTCAATTTACCCAAGTTAACAATTCCTAATTTTATAACCTTTTAATAAACCCAATAATGTCAACCAACACTTATATGTATTTTGTAACACAAATTTATAACAAAAGCATTTATGTAAGTTCCACCAATTACCATAAACTACTATTTTATCAGTTTTCAAATATCACAAGGCATCATTTTATGTTATGAACTTCATGTAACCCGATAAGTCAACAAGAGTCAAACTAACCGTTTCGACTTGTTTAACCAACTTTTCACATTTTATATGTTTCACTAACATATTAAAATACCATTTTTAATACCTAAACACATATTTTATATATATACAGAGGAGAAAGGGGCTTATGGTTTCGTGCCTATTTTGTCTTTTTCCAAAAAAAAAATCAATAATATATATATACACATTATGAAAAATTTAACAAAACATCATCTACCCCAATTGGTTTGGACTCTCACCCTCTTAACCCAAGACCCAAGTTCTAATCCTTAAAACACCTCTTTTTTTAATATAGCGGCCTTTTCTGTTTTTGATTTTTATTTTATTATTTAATATTAATATTTGCTTTTTAAACATGTTAGGATTTTTATTTTTAGTTTCTTTTAATTTATAGATCGTTACTTTTAATATTTTATGTTTTCTATTTTTATTTTTTATTTTATTATAAACTATTAATATTAATATTTGCTTTTAAATATGTTAAGTTTTTTATTTTTATTCTCAGTTCGGATAGTTCGTTACCGTTATCATTTTTTATGTATGTTTGTGTATAATATTTATTAAAAAAAACGTTTGCAATGTTGTCGGAGTGGTTACTTTTTTGGATTTGTAGGGTCTTTGTTTTGGTTTGGCGTAAGTTCGAACCTTCCTACTTTAAATTTGACCCATATTTTTTTCACTAGAACATAACCTTATTTTATGATATAGGTTTTTAAGTGTATTAGGTAGTACATATTTTTTTTTTCAATTCGGATTGTTCGTTACCGTTACCATTTTTTATGTATGTTTGTGTATAATATTTATTAAAAAATAAACCGTTTGCAATGTTGTCGGAGTGGTTACTTTTTGGATTTGTAGGGTCTTTGTTTTGGTTTAGCGCAAGTTCGAACCTTCCCACTTTAATTTTGACCCATATTTTTTTCACTAGAACATAACCTTATAGGTTTTTAAGTGTATTAGGTAGCACATATTTAACACGAATCAAGGAAAGGGTCAATACATAGGCTGTTTTACACACACACACACAAAAAAGTGATACTGAAAGTGCCTGGATATAGAGAGCTTTATTCCAAATGATGCGTAGTATTATGCTGATGAGTAAGAGTTTGTAGAAAAAAAATATAGGTTTAAAACTTATAAACTGGATTTTAAATATGTCATGTAATGCAGATATTAAGTGCACTAATATGAACAATTAAAGGTTAAAGATATGGAATGTAATATCTGGAATTTATGAGAGAGGTGTTTATACAAAAATTATATAACATGGAATAAGAGGTAAATAAAATTTTCAAAACTGCCTAATACACTTATAAACCTATATATTCTCTACTTTATATACTTTTTTCCTGTATTTTTCACGAACCAAATAAATGGTCAATACATAGGATATTTTACCCAAAAAAAAAATATTATACTGAAAGTGCTTCGATACGGAGAGTTTTATTCCAAACGACGCGTTGATTTTAAATATGGAATGTAATACAGATATTAAGTGCACCGATATGAACAATTAAAGATTGAAGATATGAAACGTAACAACTGAATTAGTGGGAGAGGCCTTTATACAAAAGTTATATAACATGGAATAAGAGGTAAATGAGATTTTCAGAATTGCTTAATACAGTTATTAACCTATATTTTCTTTATTTTATTCACTTTTTTTATCTTCCCCGACTACCGCAGCAACGCGCGGTCGATATCTAGTTATATTAACATATTACCAACTTAAAGCATTTGAGCCATTGTTTATGTTTTTCATCAACGTATCTTAAAAACGAGCTTTTTAAGCAACAAAACCTTATGTTTTAGCAACCAAAGCATGTGTTTGTGTTAGGCTCATCAAGATACTTAATATATAACATAAATAATCAACTTAAATTATCATAAAAAATATGAAGGAAAAAGGAAGTTGACCAACGCTTATGGAACTTGACAAAAGACTTGAGAATGCTTGAAATGGGGTGCTAGGACCTGCTGTTAGAAACCAGTGAAAACAGTGAGTTTTAGGTGTCAAAACGGGTCCGAACGGGGGGTTTTTGGTGCCGCTTTGTAACCGAAACAAAGGGGGGTCGAGAGGCGAGTTATATACCTGTAATACCAGTGTTTTGGGACTGAGAATTTGACCAAACGAGTTGCTGATCTGCTGCTGTTATCTGGGTCAAAAAGTGGGTTTCTCTTATGAATTTATTGTGGAAACAGTGTGGTTCATTGCTGCACTTCAGGATCCCAACTAAGGAGAAAGAATGGTGTGTTAATGTGAGTTTAAGCTCGCCATTGGGGCTATTCAGTTGCTGCTTTCAAAACAGTATGAAGGGGTTGACAAAAGTGGGTTTTCGGGTGTATTGGGGGCTGGAAATCGCAACCAGATGTAGGGGTTGAAATGTTGCATTTTTTACACTTAGATAGAAGGTTCTAGGGGCTGTTTTACAGCCACCAAGTGATGGGTTTGGAACTGCTACACAAGTTGCGATCGGGGGGGGGGGGGTAAGTAAGGTGGTTGAAATGTGATTTTATGTGAGAAGCAACATGTTCTTGCAGCTGCGTTTTAGGGTAGTGAACTAGAAGTGTTTAAGGTGTGAAATGGGTCCTAAAACATGTTCAAGAAGTGGGTTTTAGGGGATCCTTAGTTTGAATAAAGAGTGAGTGACATCGAGAGTTTTCGTGCTCGAAACGATGGTGTTCGATGTGGCTGCGAACCATAACTGTGAGGGCAATTTAAATGGGTTTGTTTTTGTGAGTTTATTCAAGATTGTAAGGATTGTTGCTGCCCTAATCAATGAACAAGGAGTATGTTTGTGAGTGTGAAAAGGGTGGTTTAAGTCTTGTTGTGTTGAGCACCGAAGCAAAGAAGAAAAATATAGGATTTTTGGATGGGGTGTGTGTGATGTTTGAGGTGGTCTTCGTCTCCATTTTACGGATGAGAATCGGTCAAGAGAGGATGTACAGAGCCGAGAAAGAAGGATGGAGTGTTAGGTGGTGAATGTGTAAATGTGTAAAGCTTTAATGGTTATTTATTTGTGTAAGTCCCTTTAATCACAAAGGTGGTATACTTTGACTAGTTGGCTTATAAAATACCATAAAGTTGTTTATGGGTGTGAGGTGATACGTAAGGTGTGATGCAAAGTATCAACAAAATAGTGAAGTAAAAGCAAGTTTATATAAAGTAAACTTAAGTTTACTCATTTTGTTTGAAAATTTCGGCCTAGTAAAAGATTAGGAGGGACTCCAGAAATCTAGATTTGGAACAAGTGGATAAGTGTAGTAGTTTAGATACGAGGTATTTTATCTAGTCGTTTGGTGAAAATCGGGTATTTTTCGAGTATAGCGGGTATAAACCCGAAAAAATTAAATATTCTTTTTTATTAAAACCACTTTATTAAAAGTAGTGTTTGATGTTATATGGTTAATTGGTGATAGTTTGGTATGTTTAGACTCGATCAAATAATAATAACTTGTGAATCCTGCATGGATTCTATGCACTTCGTGTGCTTGTTACTATTAGTAATAACATCGTTTTATAAAGGGTTATGATCCTAAAATCATGTGGCAACCTATTTAAGCATCAATTAACTTTTATGGAGTCACTATCAATTCATTCGATCAATTTGGGTTATTGTACCCATTTGACCCGTTAAGACGGGTCCTTGCCTTTGGTGTCTCTTAATGCTCCATTTGACCACAACTAGGCATTTAGGATCTATGGTTCTATAAACCATTTATGATCCTCCTTTCCTTGTTACATGGCATGGGTATTCTATAAACCCATTTCCGGTTATTGTAACTTGTTATTCACTTATTGATTCATCCAAATCTTACCTTTGGTCAAATTTAGTCATTGGAGAGCCCTTTGGCTATTGGGCTTCATGGTTCCTAAAACCATTTGTCACCCTTTTAGTATATCATAGTTCATTCTATTTGTATGAAATTACACATTTTCATATCTACTACTTGTAACATGAACGATGTTACACATAAAACTGGTTCCTACAAACCATTATCAAGTAATTACACATTAACATATGGCCAAGGTTCCTATGAACCAATTAGCTAACAATTATTATTTTAGTACATGATTATGGTTCCCATGACCCATTTAACAATCTATAATCACATTAACATGTGACTATGGTTCCTAAGAGCCATCTAGTACTTATGTAAAGTTTACATACAAGATTCAACATTACACATCTAAGATGTCATAATGTAACCTCGTTTCAATTCATTTCCAATCACTTAGAGCTTAACTCTAGTTGTTAGACTTCATAGTTTTACTCAATCTTACGGATCGCCACATTAGGCAAGCCAATCACTTTACTTGAAAATTTGTATTTCAAATGGCTATAGTAACTATGAGTCGTTAACTAAATATGTAACATAACATAGATGTTACCTCAAGAGCTTTAACCATTCCTACCCGGTTTCCGTTTGCTCCTTCCACTTGGTTACCTACTAAGTTTATCACCCATATTAGTTTTATATCATAAATTATCAATACACAAGCAATTAAACCTGTTCACTCATACTAGTTTTTAGAAACATAATTTCTTGTGCATCATTTTTCAGCAAGGCTGCTGTATCGGTCCATTTTGACCATTCTATAAATTTTTTCAACATTCCAAGTTCAAACATGAAACGTAGTATACTGAAAGACCTTTCCAGGCATATATGGTACACTTTCTTAGACTTTTATATAATTTTATACAATTTTTCTAAAAACAGGACAACAACTTTATTTATTCCAAACAGCATGCTATGTAATCTGCATAGCTGCGGAAATCATTATTTTTGACCCACTTAATGACCGAATCAGCTTTAGATTTATAAAAAAGAGTTGAAGTAGGTTCAAAGACCTTTCCAACCATATAAGCCACACCCTTGTTGGATGCTCGAGTAATTTACTACGAACTTTTAAAATAGGGACAAAACTGATTTTTTTATCACAGCAACTTGTTTTGCTTTCATAAAAAAACTGACTTAGACATTTTATAAAACACCTTGTGTGCATACATATATGCACACACATAACCCCATACCTTGAATCCCCAATTAACCATTTAACATAGCGTTGATGAAATCCATCACCAACCCATCATCAATTCATCATATAATACCATATTCAAGCAAGAATTTAACTAATGCAAGCAATTTCACTACTCTCTTAAGTGGTCATCTAGAATGGAGGTTCAAGTATGAGAATTTGGTGACTACTTCACCAATTTCTACTTAAGATATAAATTCATGCAACATATAAGGTTCCTAACATCATAGGATTCACAATTCATCAACAATTTACAGATTTGAGGTCTTAACATTAGTGACCTACACATGCAATTCATGAGGGTTTTACTTACTTGTTGCAAGAATGAGTTTAGGCAAAAGATTGGGCTTCTAATTAACACTTAAGAACCAAAATCGCAGCCCTAAGCCACCAATATGCAGAATTTCGAGATTTTGGGGGAGGAGGGGAGCTGAGGTCGATCTCCAAGTCGCATATGCGACCTCCACCTCCTTTCCCTTCTTTTGTTTATTAAATTTTTTCTAAATTACAATTTTACCCCTTCTATTTTCTGAATTTTATTACTAATAACCAAAACACAAGTTTTCACATTAAACCCCCTTAGTTTTACATAAGGTAAATTCTACCAACATAAGAGATTATTTTAGCTACGTAAATCAATTCGGCTAGACGCTAACGGGAATTTACTTATATAAAATTTGGGATGTTACAACTCCACCCCCTTAAAGGGGTTTCGTCCCCGAAACGATTTACATACCGAATAAATGTGGGTAGTAGTGTTGCATCCCCACTTCAATTTCCCATGTCAAGTTAGAGCCTTTTTCTTCGCTCCCCTTGAACCAACACTTGGTTTACTTCTTTATTTTGTAGCTGCTTCACCTTGCGATCAGAATTGCTATAGGCATTTCCACATAGTTGAGCTTTTTGTCCACTCAACTCTTCAGGTAGTTCCAACTGGTAGGCCATATTACCCACTCGGGCTAGAATTTTAAATGGTCCTATATACCTAGGACTTAACTTACCCCGATTTTGAAAGCGGATAACGCCCTCCCATGGAGATATATTTAACAACACCATATCTTCTTTTTTGAACCCAATGGGTCTCCGCCTTTCGTCCACATAGGACTTTTGCCTATTTTGGGCCGCCTTTAAGCTTGCCCTTATCATGACCATATCATTTATGGCTCATGTATTCAACCATTGAAGTCCTTATATAACACTACAACAAATGAACATACCATCTTGACCCTTTAGAGTCATCCAACTCATTTAACCCACTATCATGAGTTTCATATCTAGATTACCATATTCTTATGAGTTTGGTATAAAAATTTGACTAATATTGATTTATGGTTCCCACATACCATTTATGATCATTTTTTTTACTTTGGTATATGATGATGGGTCCTATGACCCATTTACATCCATTGTTACCAAATTCTTGACTATTTATGTATCCTATGAACAATTTACAGTCACACCTCATGATTTGATATATCATAATTTTTTTTCTTTTTCCAAACCATTTACTTTGTTTTAATTAGCCATGTAATCCTATAATATAGGAATTTCACAATTGTGGCTCCTTAGAGCCATTTAATCTATTTGACCCATTAGCATGGATTTCAACTAGTCATAAATATCATCAGGCAACTCTTTTGCATTCTAGTATGGTTCCTACGGACCATCTATGTATTTCAACCCGTTTGAACCATTAAATTGGGCTCTATTTTTCGGGCATCATTCACATTCCACATCTACTTAACCAGTTTTCCCCTAATGATCTATGGTTCCTACGAACCATTTATGATTAGTTAACTCATGGCACATGGTAATGGTTTTCTTGAACCATTTTCCTCCCTTGTGCCATACTTTGACTATTTTATGGTTCCAATGAACCTTTATAGTCAACCTTCCTTATGTAATTTAACATGATTCCTTCCAAACCATTTGTCTCAATTATATCACAATTTAGCTATGGTATGGTTTCTATGAACCATCAAGCTAACATCTAACAATTGACCATTTTTTTCTTCACGTTGTCATGGTTCCTATGAACCATTTAGCTAACGTTTATCATTCATTTAACATGTATTTAGAATATTTTGAGGATACCTACTTGCATGGCAATCCTCTATGCGTCTTCAGGAACGGTCGCTTCCAGCGTCCTCCCTACTTTCACACTCATCTATGCTTGTGGGTCTCACCCATGAAGTTGGGTCGATCACCCACCTAACAAATGTTAGTCATTCAAGATGTACACGATAACCAACATAATTCAACATTATGCTTTTTTTTCCTTGCGTTCAATAAAGGTGACATTTTTACCTTTTGTTAAACGTCTAGTCATTTCATAGGGTTACGGGTTTTCTAGCATATGCAATAACCCGTTTCTCCTTATTCTTATTTTTCCATTTCGCAATTTTACTTAATTCTCGACTTGGGTTTTAACCCAAATCACTTGAAAATCAATCACATTATATGACTTGATATCATTTAACAATTTTACGATATCACATATCAACGTACATGAACCGTCCCAACGGCTTAATTTATTAATTGAAGGCATGGAACCATTTCCACTTGTTAGTTCCATGGTTACTCGTTTATCTTTCACTTATAACAACTTCATATAAGGTTCACCCTTGTACATCTAGTGATGTCCCAATTGCAACCTTGTTTCAAATTAATGGCTTTACCAATTGCCACTTTCATTAAATTGGTTTTACGGCTCCTAAAGAGTCGTTTTTCCACCAATTTCATTTTCTTTATATTGGTTTCACGGCTCCTAAAGAGTCGCTCTTAACCAATTTCCATTATCTTTAAATTTCAGTTTCAGATTATGACCTCATGGGTCCAAACTCTTAATTTGACTCTATTAAGACACAAGTGTATGCATTACCATTTATCAAAGTGTAATCCAGGTTGGGTAGTCCAACCTGGTTGTACTTTAGCACATGCCCATTATGCATTTAAGTCCTAGCCCAATGCATTTTGGAGTCACATGTGTCATCATCCATCCACTTGCTTAAATTTAATTTTCCTGCAAAATCAACGTGTCACATTTGACCACTTGTAGGGTTTTCCTTACCTATAGCAAGGTTACCCATATGAACATAACTATTCGCACATTTCAAGATACAACATTGCCGAATTATATATCGCAATGCTATCTTGTTACATATTTCAATTCAAGATACCACATTGCACAACTACTTGTCACAATGCTATCTTGTTACCTTTACAAATTTTCATTTCATTTATGATCTATGGTTTTGATGAACCATTTATGATCATCTACCGTATGATACACGGTGGTGGCTCCCTAGAACCTTTTTCACCCATTGTTTCATGCTTGACCATTATATGGTTCTTACAAGGCAAAAACATGATCCTAACATAGTAGGATTCAAGAATTACCTATCAATTTCAGATTCCTTTGACCTTGGCAAGGTTTTCTGAGTTTTATTGGTCATGGCCAATAACTTTCCACAGGTTTATACGAGGTTTCTCACCTATGCTCTCGAAGAGCCTCCCATTTTTGTTTCCCTGTAAAATCACCGCCATCATGGCCCGTCATTGATCTACAGAATTAAAATTTTCATTAGCTTTGCTGCTCATATTTACCCTTGCCCGCAAGAACGTTTTATAACATTATATTGGTTGTGGCCAATATCCTCCCACAGGTTTATACGAGGTTTCTAGCCTTAGCATTACCCCGTTTCTACCTGGGACACTTCACTCAAGCACTTCCCGGTTCAGGTGTGAAAACACCTCCCCGTGCGTTTCCCCGAGTGATACCTAATAACTCTGCCTTTACCGGCATATAGGAACTATTATTCCTATTAAACAAAAATATCAACAATCAATTTATGGTTATGTACCTTACCCGGACGCTTCATCAAGCTTGAACCGATCACTTTTCCCGTTTTCCTGAGCTCAAGGTTTGAGTTCAAGTACTCCCC
Source organism: Deinandra increscens subsp. villosa (assembly GCA_039602395.1). Lineage (NCBI taxonomy): Eukaryota > Viridiplantae > Streptophyta > Magnoliopsida > Asterales > Asteraceae > Deinandra > Deinandra increscens. The sequence goes on along the minus strand of JBCNJP010001245.1, from coordinate 37,015 downwards.
GAGTACTTAATTCTCTCAAACCATGGCTCTGATACCAAATTGTAAAACCCATAAACAATTTGATGCCAAACTTAACAATTTACATCGTATAAAAATTGGTCCCAGAAAATTTTTGTACAAAACATATGATTTAACAATCATAAAATACCATCATTGTGGTTCCCATTTACGAAATATACTAGTAATGAGGTTGACATCAAAAAGTGTTCATTAACTTGTACATAAGTTCTTTTTACTGCAATACAGGACGGTTCGTTCATTCTTTGGGTGATCGGTTCTTCAATCGTCTTGATGAGCATACCCATTAGATTTTTCCTTTACCTGCAATTTACTCACTTTCAATAGTGAGTTTCTATTGCTTACATGAATAAATATCATTAACGATGAAGTAAACAATCGAAATAAAAATGAAGCTTCTAGGCGTATGGCCTACAATGACAGAACTTCTAGGCGATATGCTTATACATGTAGGCGTATCGCATACTGACACATATGCTCTAAGCGATACGCTTGGAGCTGGTTTTCTAGGGATTTGGCCAATTCTGGCCAAATTTCATACTTAGCCAAAATTTTGGCTTTCTTCCCCTGTTTTCTTACCAGATTTCATGAGCTGGTTTCCACCATTTTTCAAGTGTTTTAACACTCACAAAAACATTTTCAAAACATGTTTACATGCATATTAACATACCTTAACTAAATCAAATTCACATTTTGCAGTAACGGGTTCAATCGATCCCGTTTAACTTGTTAGGTTACCCATTACCTTAGGGCTAATGCTTTGTCTCAATGTGCAAGTTGATCTTACTATAACCCATTGGCATACATCAAAGATCATTCAATTCCATGAGTCAAATACATTCTTTTAACCTGCATGGATTCTATGCACTTCGTGTGCTTCTTACTATTAGTAATAACATCGTTTTATATAGGGTTATGATCCTAAACTCATGTGACAACCTATTTAAGCATCAATTAACTTTTAGGGAGTCACTATCAATTCATTCGATCAATTTGGGTTATTGTACCCATTTGACCCGTTAAGACGGGTCCTTACCTTTGGTGTCTCCTAATGCTCCATTTGACCACAACTAGGCATTTAGGATCTATGGTTCTATAAACCATTTATGATCCTCCTTTCCTTGTTACATGGCATGGGTTGTATAAACCCATTTCCGCTCATTGTAACTTGTTATTCACTTATTGATTCATCTGAATCTTACCTTTGGTCAAATTTAGTCAATGGAGAGCCCTTTGGCTATTGGGCTTCATGGTTCCTAAAACCATTCGCCACCCTTTTAGTATACTCATAGTTCATTCTATTTGTGTGAAATTACACATTTTCATATCTAGTACTTGTAAAATGAACAATGTTACACATAAAACTCGTTCCTATAAACCATTATCAATTAATTACACATTAACATATGGCCAAGGTTCCTATGAACCATTTAGCTAACAATTATCATTTTAGTACATGATTATGGTTCCCATGACCCATTTAACAATCTATCATCACATTAACATGTGAATATGGTTCCTATGAACCATCTAGTACTTATGTAAAGTTTACATACGAGATTCAACATTACACATCTAAGATGTCATAATGTAACCTCGTTTCAATTCATTTCCAATCACCTAGAGCTTAACTCTAGTTATTAGACTTCATAGTTTTACTCAATCTTACGGATCGCCACATTAGGCAAGCCAATCACTTTACTTGAAAATTTGCATTTCAAATGACTATAGTAACTATGAGTCATTAACTAAATATGTAACATAACATAGATGTTACCTCGAGAGCTTTAACCATTCCTACCCGGTTTCCGTTTGCTCCTTCCACTTGGTTACCTACTAAGTTTATCACCCATATTAGGTTTATATCACAAATTATCAATACATAAGCAATTAAACTTGTTCACTCATACTAGTTTTTAGAAACATAATTTCTTGTGCATCGTTTTTCAGCAAGGCTGCTGTAACAGTCCATTTTGACCATTCTATAAATTTTTTCAGCATTCCAGGTTCAAACATGGAACGTAGTATACTGAAAGGCCTTTCGAGGCATATATGGTACACCTTCTAACGATTTTTCTATGATTTTATACAATTTTTCTAAAAACAGGACAACAACTTTATTTATTCCAAACAGCATGCTATGTAATCTGCATAGCTGCGGAAATCATTATTTCTGACCCACTTAATGACCTTCATATTTATAAAAATGAGTTGAAGTAGGTTCAAAGAATTTTCCAACCATATAAGCCACACCCTTGTTGGATGCTCGAGTAATTTACTATGAATTTTTAAAACAGGGATAAAATTGATTTTTTTTTTATCACAGCAACTAGTTTTGCTTTCATTAGAAACTCACTTAGGCATTTTATCGAACACCTTGTGTGCATACATATATGCACACACATAACCCCATCCCTTGAATCCCCAGTTAACCATTTAACATAGCGTTGATGAAATCCGTCACCAAGCCATCAGCAATTCATCATATAATTGTTGGAAAATGTGTGTGAATGAGATGTTTATCTCAAAAGAATTTTTGTTCAAGTTTGGAAAAATATGAGCTATTCCACATTGGTGTGGGAACAAAAGGGTAATTGGTTTATAAGGATAAACCTCAAAGGCTTTGACATCACTTGTGTCATGTTTTACTCTAGCTCATACCCTCGCGCAGGGGGGGGGGTGTGCGAAAAATGGCAATTCGGGTTAAAATTCTGAACTCGTGCCCGCGCGACCTGCGGACACGAATGCAGCTCCGAAACGGGGGTCAAGAAGTGACCAGTTTTTGCTAATTTTCGAGAGCTTTCTTTTTAGCAGATTCTAGAACGAATTTTGGTTCATTGAACCAACCCTTTGCATTCCAAACTGACCATTCATTACAATGGTTAATGAGCTTAATTACCATGGATTAATGTGACATTATGGGACATTAATCTAGTGTTTTGTTTTCGTATATAAACACGTGAATTGGCTCATAGGAGATACACACAAAAACCACATCCGTTCTTCTCTGCTTCTACGATCTCGTGCTGCTACTGTTTCATTCCGACCGTATTTCAGGCAAGTTTCTCGTCCGGTTGTACACACAGTTTGAACCGGTGTACCCTGGGAACAGACGTCGAATCTGTTTAAGGGAATTGTGTCAAACACAAGCCCGGTTCCTTCTCGTTTTCTTTTCTGTGTTTCTTATGTTTTGCAGGAACTATCTTGTTGCTGTTCGTGATTGTATTTCAGCGGCGATTACGTTTGATTGTTTCTATACGTTGTATCTTTGTTTATTGCTTATATTCTGAATTGTAATTACGAGAACGATTGTTCAGAATTGTTATAAAATTTCCAACAAACTTAAACAGATTGGTGTACACTCTGTGTACGAATATTTCTAACTGTTCTCCTGTGGGTCGTATTTCAGAATGGACTCGTCTCAGCCTTTACCGACCTCTGGTGTCGCGACCTCTGGGGTCTCTGCAGTTTTTACTTCTGTTGTTGCTGTTACCACGATGATGGTTGCACCGCTGCCTGGCGCGGTTGCAAGCCATGCTGAGAAACCTGAAAAGTTCAATGGTCTGAACTTCAAACGTTGGCAGCAGAAGATGCTGTTTTATTTGACAACGTTGAACCTTGCGAGGTTCTTGACTGAAATCGCTCCCCAAGTGTCTGAAGGGGAAATGGATGCTCAATCTGTGAGCGCGGTTCAAGCTTGGAAGCATTCTGAGTTCTTGTGTAAGAACTATGTGCTCAATGGTTTGGCGGACTCGCTTTACAATGTCTATTGTAAAGTAAACACGGCCAAGGAACTATGGGAATCTTTGGAACGGAAATACAAAACCGAAGATACAGGCACAAAGAAATTTGTGGTGGCCAAGTTCTTGGATTTTAAAATGATTGACTCTAAAACTGTTATGAGTCAAATCCAAGAGTTGCAAATCATTCTTCATGATATCCATGCGGAGGGAATGTCACTCAGCGAGACGTTCCAAGTTGCTGCCATGATCGAGAAATTGCCACCAAGATGGGTTGATTTCAAGAACTATCTCAAACACAAGAGAAAGGAAATGACCGTTGAAGATCTTGTGGTTCGTCTTCGTATTGAAGAAGACAACAAACTTGCTCAAAAGAAGAGTGATGTCCCCGAGCAAGCAAAGGCCAATATTGTTGAATATGGCCAATCCTCCAAAGGTAACAAAAATAGAGGACGGGCTGAGAAGAAGAACAAAGGGAAAGGGTTTAATCTTAAACCCAAAGGTGGGGTTGCGAAGAAGAAATTTGATGGCAAATGTTACAACTGTGACAAGCCAGGTCATCGGGCAAATGAATGTAGACAACCAAAGAAAGATGTCACTCGTCAAGCCAATATGGTTGATGATTATGAGAATCTTGTTGCCATGATTTCTGACCTCACAATGATGATCTCTGAGGTTAACTTGGTTGGTTCGAATACCAAGGAATGGTGGGTTGACACCGGTGCCACCCGCCATGTTTGTGCTGACAAGAACTTGTTCAACACCTTCAAGGAGGTTACTAATGGAGAAAAGCTCTTCATGGGCAACTCTGCCACTGCTGAAGTCAAAGGTGAAGGAAATGTGATCCTGAAAATGACATCAGGAAAGGAACTCACGTTGACCAATGTGTTGTACGTTCCTGAGATTCGAAAGAATCTTGTGTCTGGGTGGCTGTTGAATAAGTATGGTTTCAAAATGGTGTTTGAGTCAGATAAGGTCGTGTTGACCAAGAATAGTGTGTATGTTGGAAAGGGTTATGCCCTTAATGGTATGTTCAAACTAAATGTAATGGTCGTTAACAATGTTATGAATAAGACTGGTACCAGTTCTGCTTATTTGCTTGAGTCTTCTAATGTGTGGCATGGTAGACTTGGTCATGTTAACTTTAATTCCATTCGTCGTTTGATTAAATTGAATTGCATACCAACTTTTGATATTGACTCAAACTATAAATGTGAAACATGTGTTGAAGCAAAATTAACTAGATCATCATTCAAACCGGTTGAACGAAACACTGAACCTCTCGGTATGATCCACACAGATGTGTGTGATTTGAAATCCATTCCAACTAGAAATGGATTTAAATACTTCATCACGTTTATCGATGATTGCACGAAGTATTGTTATGTTTACTTGCTTAAAAGTAAAGACGAGGCAATTGAAGCTTTCATTGCATACAAAAATGAAGTTGAGAATCAACTTGAAAGGAAGATCAAGGTTGTACGAAGTGATAGAGGTGGTGAGTATGTCTCACCATTTGCTGAATTTTGTTTGCAAAACGGAATCAGGCATGAGTTCACTGCACCATATTCACCCCAATCAAATGGGATTGCTGAACGGAAAAATCGAACCTTGAAAGAAATGGTGAGTGCCATGCTAGTGAGTTCTGGTGTAAACCAAAACTTGTGGGGGGATGCTATCCTTTCGGCAAACTATCTTTTGAATAGGATACCCCATAAGGAAAGAGATGAAACCCCATACGAGTTATGGTGGAAAAGAAAACCGTCCTACGAATACCTCAAAGTGTGGGGGTGCCTAGCCAAGGTGGTTGCTCCACTACCTAAGGCTCAAAAGATAGGACCCAAAACTGTTGACTGTATATTCATTGGATATCCAGATCACAGTAGCGCGTATCGCTTCCTTGTGCATGAATCCAAGATTCCCGATATTCGCAAAGGAACGATAATGGAATCAAAAAATGCCTCATTCTTTGAAAATATATTTCCATGCATTACAAAAGAATATGAAAATACGTCTGGGGCAGATGATGAACGTATTCATGATGAGCGAGTTCCGGAACAACTAGAACGAGTTCCGGAAGAACCGGAACGTGTTCCGGAAGAACAAGAGAAACCTGAGGAAGAAGAGGTTGAGCCTAGGCGAAGCAAGAGGGCTAGAACTGAAAAGTCTTTTGGTCCTGATTTCTACACGTACATGGTAGAAAGTGAACCCAAAACGTACCATGAAGCGGTAACTTCCTCAGAAGGACCTCAATGGAGAGAGGCAATCAAAAGTGAAATAGATTCTATTTTACAAAATCATACATGGGAACTAGTGGATCTTCCTCCGGGATGCAAACCACTAGGTCATCGTTGGATCTTCAAGAGGAAGATGAAGCCTGATGGCTCCATAGACAAGTACAAGGCAAGACTGGTGGTCAAAGGATACAAACAAAAGGAAGGTCTAGATTACTTTGACACATATTCACCAGTAACTCGAATAACCTCCATAAGGTTGGTACTTGCCATTGCAGCCATTAGAAATTTGGAAGTTCACCAAATGGATGTGAAAACCGCTTTCCTAAATGGAAATCTAGAGGAAGAGATTTACATGGAACAACCAGAGGGCTTTAGAGCCTCTGGACAAGAAAAGAAAGTGTGTAAACTGGTCAAATCCTTGTATGGACTAAAGCAAGCACCAAAACAATGGCATGAAAAGTTTGATCATGTCATGCGTGATTCTGGTTTCAAGATCAATGAATGTGATAAGTGTGTGTATGTGAAAGACACACCAGATGGTTATGTCATCTTGTGTCTATACGTTGATGACATGCTCATTGCTGGAAGTAATGACAAAATGATAAAATCAACAAAGAACATCTTGAAAGCAAGATTTGATATGAAAGACATGGGTTTAGCAGATGTGATTTTGGGAGTTAAAATCACACGAACCCAAAGTGGACTTGCTTTAGGACAAACCCACTATGTGGATAAAATTCTTGAAAAGTTCAATGCAAATGACTCTAATGTAGCTAGAACTCCCATTGACACAAGTCAACATCTAGCTAAGAACAGAGGACAACCTGTTAACCAATTAGAGTATTCAAGAATTATTGGCAGTTTGATGTATTTGATGAGTTGTACCAGACCAGACTTAGCATATGCTGTAAGCAAGCTAAGTAGGTACACGAGTAATCCAAGTTCAACTCATTGGAGATGTGTAACTAGGTTACTTAGGTACCTAAGGTACACAAGGGATTACGCGTTGCACTACAACAGATATCCTGCAGTGATTGAAGGACACTGTGATGCAAACTGGATATCGGGTACGAAGGATTCCAGAGCAACGAGTGGATATGTATTCACACTTGGAGGTGCAGCCATATCGTGGAAATCGTCGAAACAAACGGTTATTGCTAGATCCACGATGGAAGCAGAATTCATCGCTTTAGATAAAGCTGGTGAAGAGGGAGAATGGCTACGTCAGTTTATGGAGGATATACCAAGATGGCCTAAGCCGGCAACGGCCATATGTATACATTGTGATAGCCAATCGGCAATTGGCAGAGCTCATAGCACAATGTATAATGGTAAGAACATACATATAAGACGTAGACATAATACGATACGACAACTAATCTCTACTGGAATTATCACTGTTGACTATGTGAAGTCAAAGGATAATATTGCGGATCCGCTGACAAAAGGCCTAAGTAGAGAGGTAGTTCAGAAGTCGTGCATGGGAATGGGACTGAAGCCCTTGAAAGATTAAAGTTCATATGAAGGAAAACCTAACTCAGTTGACTGGAGATCCCAAGATCTGAGTTCAATAGGAAAACCTAATTGTATGAACTAGTGAGGTCACTGTGGGGGGAAGAATTGATAACTCCACGCACTTTAAGAAGGGGATGTATAATTGGAATCGATACATCTCCTAGTCCATTCCTAAAAGTGACAAGTACGAGGTTAAGCCTATGGCTTTTAATGATTCAGCTGAGGCAGCCACACGTGGTGAATCACCTATGTGAGAGAGAAGTGGGGGTCGCTTCGAAGGGTATTAGAGGGGGCACAATACCTAAGAGCTCTCGCAGAACCAGGCTAATGTTCATGACCATAACGAACATAACTATGAGGACTTGATATTGTCAAGGAGAGTCTTGTGTGAAGCACATTGTCGCCTACACAAACGGCAGACGAGTTCAAAGGCATCACCGCCTACTCAGAGCCAGTAGACTAAGTGTGTTTCATGAGCGAAGGTTCAAAGGGTAACACCTACCTATCGTATGCAAGATTCAACTGTTGAAATTCGATCGGGATTAAGTTACTTCTGAGATCAACCTCCATTCATGTGGGGGATTGTTGGAAAATGTGTGTGAATGAGATGTTTATCTCAAAAGAATTTTTGTTCAAGTTTGGAAAAATATGAGCTATCCCACATTGGTGTGGGAACAAAAGGGTAATTGGTTTATAAGGATAAACCTCAAAGGCTTTGACATCACTTGTGTCATGTTTTACTCTAGCTCATACCCTCGCGCAGGGGGGGGGGGTGCGAAAAATGGCAATTCGGGTTGAAATTCTGAACTCGTGCCCGCGCGACCTGCGGACACGAATGCAGCTCCGAAACGGGGGTCAAGAAGTGACCAGTTTTTGCTAATTTTCGAGAGCTTTCTTTTTAGCAGATTCTAGAACGAATTTTGGTTCATTGAACCAACCCTTTGCATTCCAAACTGACCATTCATTACAATGGTTAATGAGCTTAATTACCATGGATTAATGTGACATTATGGGACATTAATCTAGTGTTTTGTTTTCGTATATAAACACGTGAATTGGCTCATAGGAGATACACACAAAAACCACATCCGTTCTTCTCTGCTGCTACGATCTCGTGCTGCTACTGTTTCATTCCGACCGTATTTCAGGCAAGTTTCTCGTCCGGCTGTACACACAGTTTGAACCGGTGTACCCTGGGAACAGACGTCGAATCTGTTTAAGGGAATTGTGTCAAACACAAGCCCGGTTCCTTCTCGTTTTCTTTTCTGTGTTTCTTATGTTTTGCAGGAACTATCTTGTTGCTGTTCGTGATTGTATTTCAGTGGCGATTACGTTTGATTGTTTCTATACGTTGTATCTTTGTTTATTGCTTATATTCTGAATTGTAATTACGAGAACGATTATTCAGAATTGTTATTAAATTTCCAACAAACTTAAACAGATTGGTGTACACTCTGTGTACGAATATTTCTAACTGTTCTCCTGTGGGTCGTATTTCAGAATGGACTCGTCTCAGCCTTTACCGACCTCTGGTGTCGCGACCTCTGGGGTCTCTGCAGTTTTTACTTCTGCTGTTGCTGTTACCACGATGATGGTTGCACCGCTGCCTGGCGCGGTTGCAAGCCATGCTGAGAAACCTGAAAAGTTCAATGGTCTGAACTTCAAACGTTGGCAGCAGAAGATGCTGTTTTATTTGACAACGTTGAACCTTGCGAGGTTCTTGACTGAAATCGCTCCCCAAGTGTCTGAAGGGGAAATGGATGCTCAATCTGTGAGCGCGGTTCAAGCTTGGAAGCATTCTGAGTTCTTGTGTAAGAACTATGTGCTCAATGGTTTGGCGGACTCGCTTTACAATGTCTATTGTAAAGTAAACACGGCCAAGGAACTATGGGAATCTTTGGAACGGAAATACAAAACCGAAGATGCAGGCACAAAGAAATTTGTGGTGGCCAAGTTCTTGGATTTTAAAATGATTGACTCTAAAACTGTTATGAGTCAAATCCAAGAGTTGCAAATCATTCTTCATGATATCCATGCGGAGGGAATGTCACTCAGCGAGACGTTCCAAGTTGCTGCCATGATCGAGAAATTGCCACCAAGCTGGGTTGATTTCAAGAACTATCTCAAACACAAGAGAAAGGAAATGACCGTTGAAGATCTTGTGGTTCGTCTTCGTATTGAAGAAGACAACAAACTTGCTCAAAAGAAGAGTGATGTCCCCGAGCAAGCAAAGGCCAATATTGTTGAATATGGCCAATCTTCCAAAGGTAACAAAAATAGAGGACGGGCTGAGAAGAAGAACAAAGGGAAAGGGTTTAATCTTAAACCCAAAGGTGGGGTTGCGAAGAAGAAATTTGACGGCAAATGTTACAACTGTGACAAGCCCGGTCATCGGGCAAATGAATGTAGACAACCAAAGAAAGATGTCACTCGTCAAGCCAATATGGTTGATGATTATGAGAATCTTGTTGCCATGATTTCTGACCTCACAATGATGATCTCTGAGGTTAACTTGGTTGGTTTGAATACCAAGGAATGGTGGGTTGACACCGGTGCCACCCGCCATGTTTGTGCTGACAAGAACTTGTTCAACACCTTCAAGGAGGTTACTAATGGAGAAAAGCTCTTCATGGGCAACTCTGCCACTGCTGAAGTCAAAGGTGAGTCAGCCACATCATTCCTTGGAGTAGTAGATAAAGTCCGTGGAGTGACACTCAAAATGTCTAGTAACATTCAAGCTTTACATATTACACGAACCCATCGGTGTAGTCAGCCACATCATTCCTTGGAACAGTCCGGCCTACCTGTTCGCCACCAAGGTCACACCAGCTTTAGCGCTGGGTGCACCATGGTGATCAATCCAGCTGAACAAATACCTTTTACATGTCTGTTTTTTGCTCACTTGTCAAAGTTGGTAGGTTTTCATAATTAGAAAATTTTCTAATATATTCTTCTGAAGGTTATAGTTGAGATTCTCCAAGTCCTATTTCTTGATGTAGAGGCCGGTGTTCCTGATGGCGTAATTAACGTTGTTAACATGTTTGGGAAAACCGCAGGTGCCACGGTTAGCTCGTATATGGACATTGATGCGGTGATATTTTATTTTTCGAACTTAGAAAGAAAAACAAGAATGTTACATTTTTAAGGTATGGAAAACTCATGGAAAATGTTTGATCATTCTAGGTTACATTTACAGGATCCACAAAAGTAGGTCGTTTGGTAATCCAAGCTGCAGCGATGATAAAGTCGTGGAACTTGCTATTATAGGAAATCTAACAAACAAAGTGCGAGTCCAAATAGCTAACTCACTACTAAGAAATACTGAAATATCTAACAAAATATTCATAGGTAATAGGTCGAATCTACCATAATTAATGTATATTCTAACATATGTATAGGGTGAGATGTGTGTGGTGGGATCTCGTGTTTTTGTCCAGGAAGGAATCCATGATGTTTTCGTCGAGAAATTGACAGCAATGGTGAGAGGTTGGCCAAAGGGCGGACCTTTTGACCTAGCCACTTCTCATGGACCTCAGGTATATATAATATGACACTCGTGTTCAATTTGATGCCAAAACACAACGGTTATTAACATTCAAGTTGGTCCTAAAAAATTTTTGTTCAAAATACATAGTTAACAGCCCTACAACCCAACACTTGGGCTTAAATTTTTTCAAAATATACCATTGGGTAGTAAATGACGTTCATAAGTTGTTAAATAACATTTACATGATTTATAAACCAAAAGTACGGAATGGGTCATTAGCTTTCCCATGATCGGTGCTCCTTAGCATTGATGAGCACCCGTCAAGCTTTCGCCTTACCTGCAATTCACTCACTTTCAATAGTGAGTTTAAATTACATAACAATTAAAAGTAACAGCTAACAAAGAAGAAAAATAAACACATTGAACTCATAGGTTCTAGGCGTATCGCCTGGACTGGTTCAAGTCCCAAGCGATACACCTGAACTTGCTAGCGTATCGCCTACTAAGTAGGTGGCTCCAAGCAATACGCTTGGAGCCCAGTTTCCAGGGATTTAGCCAATTTCGGCCAGTTTTGTACTTAGCCAAAATTTTTGCTATTTTCCCCTGTTTTCATCCAACTTTTCCCAACTGATTTTCAACCATTCTACCAGTGTTTTAACACTCCCATTTCATTTCTAAAACATGTTTAAGCTTATGAACATACCTTTATTGAACTCAATTCATGATTTGCACAAAACGGGCCTCTACGGCCCGTTTGACCCGTTAAGGAATAGCTTGGAGGTAACCTCAAAGATTACCATCCAGAAACCACCCACGCATAGGATTTACAACTAAAAACACAATGCAAGCAATATGATCTCATAGTCTTTGTATGTATACTCAGAATTAGTACGCTTTCGTTATGAGTCTTGCCTACACATTACCAATACATTTAAGTTTTTGACACGAGTTACATAATTCATTTTTCCTGTCATTGGTTCAACTAATCATTTTAGCTGATATCCAAATGATCCTTGTACCATTATTTGACTCGTTAAGACGGGTCCTTGCCCTTGGTTTACCCCAATGCCTAACTCGGCCAAATATAAGCCTTGGAATCTATGGTTCTATAACCATTTATGATTCCTTTTCTCCTATTACTTGGCATGGACTCTATAAGCCCATTTTCGCCATTGCAACTTTTATTCGTTATATGATTCATCCGAATCTTTTCTATGGTCAAGTTGTAATTGGAGAACCCCTTAGCTTTGGGCTTCACGATTCCTAGAACCATTCGTCACCCATTTACACAATTCATAGTTTATTCTATTAAATTGTAAATACACATTTACTTATCTACTTCATGTAACATAAATAATGTTACCTTTAGAGCTTGATCAACCAATTCCGGAGTTATTCCCTTGATCACCTTGGTTGCCTAATGGGTCACTAACAATGTTAGGACCTTAATCATAGTAGCACTTCTACCACATTTCAAAAACATGATTTCTACGCTACTCATACATATTTACAAATTCACAAGGAGGGAAAATCAAGCATGTTCATCGAATTTACATCTAGCCACATGAATTCATTAACATTAACATGACCACTAGAGGCATACATTATCCATGCAAGCTAATACACATAGTATCATCAAATTGGTTAAATTTTGTTAACTTTTAGCTCTCTATGGTCATCCAATATCAATACAAGAAAATTCGTTGCATTTATCGCCTTTTTACTCTTTTAGGCATTTCATCAAACACCTTGTGTGCATATTTATATGCTCACATTTAACCCAATTCCCTTTAACCTCCCACTTAGCCATTTAACATGGTTTAGGTGAAATCACCTCTAACCCATCATCAATTGAACAATTTCATTAATTGACACATAATCATGCAAGGAATCAAGCCATAGAACCAATTTTCATGACTTCCTTAAGTAATCATACACATGGGGGTTCAAGCACAAGAAGTTGGTGACTACATTACAAATTGTCAATCAAATTAGAGATTTAGGCATCATATGAGGTTCCTAACCACACTATATTCATAATATATCAAGAAATTGCAGATTTATAGCCCCTTATTTTCGAGACCTAGCATGCAACATATGGGGGTTTCACTTACTTGATGTGAAATTGAGTTTGGGAAGATAGAAGCTCTTCCAATTTGTGTTTGATTACAAAAATTGCAGCCCAAAGCCTCTAATTTGCAGGATTTTCGAGATTTGGGGGAGAAGGAGGATGGAGGTCGAGCTCCAGGTCGCATATACGACCTCCTCCTCTTTCTTTTCCTTTTTGTTTAATTTCTTTTAGGCTATTTACAATTCTGGTCCCTCCATTTTAGATAATTAGTTATATTTTAACTAAAGTGCCAATTTACACATAAAACCCCCTATTTACACTTAAAAGTAATTCTTACAAATACTTAGGGAGAGTTTTAACTACGAAAAGGATACTAATTGACTAGACGTCGACGGGAAAATTAACTATTAAAATTTGGGATGTTATAACTCCACCCCCCTTAAAGGGGTTTCGTCCCCGAAACGATTTTACGTACCCAATAAACGAGGGTAGTAGCGTTGCATTTCATCCTCTAATTTCCACGTCAAGTCGGAGCCCTTTCTATGCTCCCATTGAACCAATACTTGGTTCACTTCTTTGTTTCGTAGCTTCTTCACCTTGCGATCAAGAATCACGATGGGTCTTTCTACATAGTTAAGCTTCTTATCCACAACCAAATCATCTAGAGGCACATAAGCATTTTCATCCGCCAAGCACTTTCGTAGGTTGGACACATGGAATGTGTTGTGGATTCTCCTTAATTCTTCTGGTAATTCCAGTTGATAAGCATTATCACCCACTTAGGCCAATATTTTGAAAGGTCCAATAAACTTAGGACTTAGTTTACCCCGCTTTCGGAAACGGATTACACCCTTCCATGGGGACACTTTCAACAAGACCATGTCCCCATTTTTGAATTCAATAGGCCTTCGTCTCTTGTCCGCGTAGGACTTTTGTCTATCTTGGGCCGCTTTCAAACGGGCCCTTATCATGCCGAGCTTTTCGGATGCTAGTTTAACCACTTGCTTACTAGCTAGCTCTCTTTGACCCACTTCACCCCAACACACGGGTGTTCGGTATTTCCTACCATATAGCATTTCGTAAGGCGACATCCCAATCCTCGAGTGGTAGCTATTATTGTAGGAAAATTCAACAAGTGGAAGGTAGTGGTCCCAACTCCCTCCAAAGTCAATTGCACATGCCCGCAACATGTCCTCAAATGTTTGGATGGTTCTTTCACTTTGCACATCCGTTTGTGGGTGGTAGGCGGTACTAAGTAGCAGTTTTGTTCCCAACCACTCCTGAAATTCCCTCCAAAACTGGGAGGTGAACCGGGTATCCCGGTCGGACACGATCGAGACGGGTACTCCATGGCGTGATATAATCTTATTGATGTACACATCCGCCATTCTTTCGGAAGAGTAAGTCTCCCGGATCGGTATGAAATGTGCACTTTTGGTCAATCTATCAACCACCACCCATATAGCATCGTATCCCTTGGGTGTTTTGGGTAATTTGGTCAATAGATCCATAGTTACGTGCTCGCATTTCCACATTGGAATTTCTAATGGTTGGAGCTTGACATAAGGCTTTTGGTGCTCCACCTTGACTTGTGAGCAAGTCAAACATTTCCCCACGTATTTGACTATGTCCCGCTTCATACCGGGCCACCAATAGTCATGTTTTAAGTCGTGGTACATATTTGTCTACCCTGTATGAATCGAGTACCACGACTTATGGGCTTCATCAAGTAAGAACTTCTTCACTTCACAAGTGTTTGGAACCCAAATTCTTCCAAATCGAGTTTTGAGCCCACTTTTTCTTCCACCAAGTTTTTCACTTGGCCCACAATCCGTTCTTTCTTTTGGTTTTCCACCTTTATGGCTTCTACTTGAGCTTCTTTGATCTTGATGATTAAATCGGACGTAATCACCAACTTCAATGACCGCACCTTTATAGGAGTGTAATCCCCCTTTCGGCTAAGGGCATCCGCTACCACGTTGGCCTTACCCGGCTGATAGTGGATTTCACAATCATAATCCTTGATGGTCTCGAGCCACCTTCTTTGCCTCATATTCAACTCTTTTTGCTTAAAGAAATATTTGAGGCTTTTATGGTCAGTGAAAATGGTGCATTTCACCCCATAAAGATAATGTCACCATATTTTCAAGGCGAACACCACCGCCGCCAACTCCAAATCGTGAGTTGGGTAGTTTTGCTCGGTCACCTTTAATTGCCTTGAACCATAGGCAATCACCTTGCCCCGTTGCATTAAAACGCAACCAAGGCCCAATTTTGACGCATCGAAGTAAACCACCTTATCTTTTGTTCCTTCCGGGAGGGTTAAAATCGGTACTTGCGTCAACTTTTGCTTAAGGATTTGAAAAGCCTTTTCTTGATCATCACCCCACACAAACTTGGTGTCTTTTCGGGTTAGTTTTGTCATAGGTAGGGCTATCTTCGAGAAGTCTTGAATAAATCTCCGATAGTAGCCCGCTAACCCTAGAAAACTCCGCACCTCCGTCGGATTCTTTGGGGGTGCCCATCTGATGACGGCTTCAATCTTTGCCGGATCCACCATAACCCCTTCGGAGCCAATTACATGGCCTAGGAATTGCAACTCCTTTAACTAGAAGGCACATTTGGAGAATTTTGCATATAGCTTTTCCTCCCTTAATCTTCTTAGTACCTCCCGTAAATGTTTAGCGTGCTCCGCTTCGTCTCGGGAGTATAGTGGAATGTCGTCAATGAACACAATCACCGACTTGTCTAGCATAAGCTTACACACCCGATTCATGAGATCCATGAAAGCCGCGGGGTGCATTAGTGAGTCCAAAGGACATCACTAAAAATTCATAATGGTCGTATCATGTTCTGAAGGCCGTTTTGGGAACATCTTCCTCTTTCACCTTCAGTTGATGGCACCCCGAACCTAGGTCTATCTTCGAGAACCATTTTTCCCCTTGAAGTTGATCGAATAAGTCATCAATTCTGGGCAATGGGTACCTATTCTTCACCGTGAGTTTGTTTAACTCCCAATAGTCTATGCACATCCGCATGCTACCGTCCTTCTTTTTCACGAATAACACTGGCGCTCCCCACGGAGAAACACTAGGACGTATGAACCCTTTATCCAGTAACTCTTGGATTTGGGTCTTCAATTCTTGCAATTCCGTCGGTGCCAACCTATATGGGGCTTTAGCCACCGGCTTAGCATTTGGCACTAAGTCAATTTTCAACTCCACCTCTCTATCGGGTGGTAACCCCGGTAAATCATCCGGAAATACATCCTTGAATTCTTGCACCACGGGTAAGTCGTCTATTGCGGAACCTTGAATTCTAGTATCTGCCACCATAGCCAAATAGGCTTGGCACCTATGCATCATGAGCTTCCTAGCTTCCATCATTGAGTATATAATCGGAACATTTTGTTTTTTACCATGAATGGTGACTTTGCTCCCCTATGGCGAAGATATCTCTATCTCCTTCCGGTCACATATGACCTTTGCGTAGTTGCGGGACAGCCAATCCATCCCCACCACCACCTTGAATTCTCTCATCGCCATTGGGATGAGATCTATCAAGTACTCTTCGTTATCGATGAAGATTTTGCATCTCCGACATATATCAAAAACAAGAATACTTTTGTCATTAGCTATTTCTACCTCTAGGGGTACATGTAATTTTTCAATTATAAACGAAGGATGCTTAATAAAATCATATGAAACAAATGATCTATTATCTCTCCGTATCAAATAATACGTGAGCAGGTATCAAATTAACAAGAAATGTACCTGCCACCACGTTGGGGTCTGATTTGGCTTCTTCGGTCATTAGTTGGAATGCCCAGCCCGTAGCTTTCAGCACTTCCACTTTCGCCCCACTTCTTGCCCCTTCCTTCTTGAGTTTTGGGCATTCAAATTTCCTATGCCCCGTATGGTAGCAGTTGAAACATCGGGGTTCATCAGACGGGCAATTAGAGATAACGTGGCCTTTCCTGCCACACTTTAAGCATGGGCGGTCTTTGAATATGCACTCTCCCGGGTGCCCTTTTCCACAAACTTTACATTTTGAACCGCCCCTCTATTGTCCTTTTTCTTGGACAAGTCGCCCACTTTTTGCTTCTTAGGAGGATTTGGATTCCCCCCAGTGGGTTTTCTTGCCTCTTGGGCTTCTTCCCGGATTACATCCATTTCTCGCACCCGAGCGGCGTTAATCATTTGTTCCACCATGGTGAATCGGTCTAAAGGCAGGAAATTCTTTATTTTCGCCTTCAACATGTTCCGGTAAAAGAACATTCGTGCCCCTTCAGTGGGTAGCACATCTGAGCAGAATTTTACCCTATCAAGGTAAATACAGGTGATCTCATCAACTGTTTGAGTATCCCCTTGCTCTAGCTTGAGGAACTCTTGTTTCAACTCGTTGACCGCAGAGGGTGGGCAATGGTGCTCGAGAAATAATTCTTTGAATTCCGCCAAGTTAGGGCGTCTGCCACCTCTTGGCCCTTTTCTAGGACCTTTGTGTCCCACCAATCTTTTACTCGATCTACTAGTAGACCCGTGGCAAAGATAACCTGATCTGCAGCCTTACAATGGCTTTTTTTGATTACCCCCTCCATATTGGTCAGCCATCGGTGACTAGCTATTGGGTCGGGATCAGCCGTGTATTGCGGGGGTTTACACGCCATAAAATCTTTGAAGGAACTCCCCTTCTTCTTTGGCGTACTTGCCTCCCCTTTATTCAGGAGGGCATTCTTCAATTCCTCGAACTTTTCGTTCAAGGTACTCAGTAGATCCTCCTGGATCTAATGCACATACTCGGGAATAGCTGCCTGAATGGCATTTCCCACTTCTTCAGAGATTTGGGCCTTCAAAGCCCGTTATCTCTGCTCCTCCGCAAGATCACCGCCATCATGGTCCATTGATCTGTAGAACAAAGTTTTTCATTAGCTTAACAGCTTTTATTTACCCTTACCCGCAGCAAGGTTTTTATACATTATATCGGCCGTAGCCGATATCCCCCCACAGGTTTATACGAGGTTTCTAGCCTTAGTGTCACACCCCCAAAATACCACTAACGGAGTTTATACCGTTAAGGGGCGTGACTAGACCAGGATCCACAACCAAAGTTACAAATACTAAACGAATCAGAGATAGTTCAGCATAATTAATAAATTAAAGTCTTAAGTTACATACGCAGCGGAAAATAATTGTCTTTAGCACTAACCACGTGCTTTACATAAATATTGTTTTAAAATTTCCAATTAGTTCAGTTCAAAATAAATGTCTTCACGTGCCATGCCAACCCGCTCCGGATACTCCTTAGCGATCTGCAAAAGTTTAAACCACGCAAGTGTCAACCTAACGGTTGGTGAGTTCACAGTGGGCTTGTCATGCATTGGCCCGGTATCATAATCATAATTCACGTCAATTTGTACTTACGAAGTATTTGTTTGTGAAAAGCAATGCTCGTAATTAATTCTTAGTTTATAAATGTTTTGTCCGTGACCACGTCATCGGGTATGTACTAGTTCCGTAAAGTTAAAGGACTCAACCGATATCGCGGGTAGCTAATCCGTTGTTCCATGCTCTAAGGAAGTTTGTACCAAAGCTGACTTATTTGTGGGGGCCGAGCCATCCCGTACGGTGCGGACCAAGTCATCGCGTTTTCTGCCTCCCCCGTGTCCTCTCGGGACCACGGTCAAATAGGCTGATATTGTACCTCCGTGCACTCCCCGTGCCACGGGGCGGAGTTTGTCAAACTCCAGTAGATCTACCCAACATCCCCTCGCTTTACAATTAATGGCACAATTTTAGTTGAGGACTTTAAGTTATAAGGCATCCTTAGAAAACATGTGATATCATGTGGTTTAGACTTTAACCTACACTAGCCATATTAAAACAGTTTTCGTTTCAGAAATCGTTTATTCAGAATTCACAAGTGTTCCCATAAAACACTTCAGTTTATCAAGTGGGTGCCAAGCATCCCGTGTTCTCAAGTTTATCAGTGAGGTGCCTAGCACTCTCGAGTTCAATCAGCATTGTTTTCGTTAAGTTATTTGGTGTGGCCCAACGGACTCACGGTATGCGGGTTAGTGACACTCACCTTTGGTTGCACTGCTACACTTCTAGTAATCCAAGTGTTGTTGTTTATCGAGGACCTAGAACACGTTTAGGTCTTAAGTATTAGTTTCGTGTCTAACCTTTACTTAACGTCACTATGGCCCATAACATAGCACGTTGCAACTTTGACTCGACATACCGACACACGACACCAATGGTTGATCATAAACAAGGGTTCATACGAATCAGATATCAAGCATATTTCATCATGGCATAATCATGCAAGTCATGGCATAACACTTAAGCAAATTTCACAAGTTTGGTTATTAGGTCAGGTCTTAGTTTCGCTAGCATAGTTTCGCTAGACAGTTTCGCTAGGTGCACGGGCAGCACTTTCGCTAGGCAGTGCCCGGTGACACAGTTTCGCTAGGCTAGTTTCGCCCGAAACTGTTGACGCAGTTTCGCTAGCCTAGTTTCGCAGGGAAACTGGTTTGAACTTTCGTTCGGGTGTTTCGCTCGGCAGGTTCGCTCGAGCTGGTCTGGTCAGGTTATCCGGCGACACTATAGTTTCGCTGGTCAGTGTCGCTGGAAGGAGATGTAATTTCGCTACTTAGTTTCGCCCAAAGAACCACAGTTTCGCTGGTCGTGAGAAACATACGGATTTGCCTAAAAATTAACCTAACAGCTTCTGATCATACATGCAATTCATTATCTAGCATCCATAGGCATTTATTAACATAAATCAAGCAACTTTAACGAGTTTAACATGCATTTTGATCATCAAATCTCCAAAATGGGTTCAAAACCCTAAAATGAGCTATCATGCACAAATCTCTAATCATGGATGGATTTCATTTGTAAAGTTAACAACTTTAGTACAGATCTAGCATTCCTAAACAACATACTAGCAGATCAAGCAGTTACATAAGGATTTGAGCATGCTTTAAGAAGAAAACATTTAGAAAACACATAAAGCATAGTTTTGGGACTCACGGTTGATCCTAGAATCGATAGAGGAGAAGAGATGATGGTCTAGAGGCTGAGATCTTGGTCTCTTGATGGTATTCTCGGCTGGTCCAGAAATCTCAGAGAGTGTGTGTGTGTTTGTTGTGTGGTTGAGCAAATGAGGCTACTAGGGTTCATTAAGTTTATTTATATCAGAGGCTAGTTTCGCTGGCAGTTTCGCTGGCTGGCGAAACTGGCTCTGATCTCGTGTTATCGGATTGTCTTGGCTAACTACCGGGCGACATTATAGTTTCGCCCAGTAGTTTCGCTGGAGACCAAAGAGGGCAAGTTTTCACATAATCAAGTATTTACAATAAATCATGCTATTCACAATAGTAAGTCATGTATTTACATCACATTGCACATAGAGATAATTAATGATAAACACATAACACATATGGACGGGTTCGGTGATCAACCAAAGGTCGTGGACGTATTCGGCCTAGTTATGTATTAGCTACTTATAACGTAACTAACGGGTTTGTCTAACGGAAGTTAACCTTGAAATTCTCGGGTGTCACATCATTCCCCTGAAATTGGAATTTTCGTCCCGAAAATTATTCTTGTGCCGTAGCGTTCGCAGCATCAGCTGTCGTCGTTGCTATTGTCGCTGGGGAAAGAAAGCAAAAGTTTTAGGGTTGTCACATCCTCCTCCCGTTAAGGAATTTTGGTCCCCAAAATTAAATCATACCTTGAGTTTCGAACAAGTGAGGATACTTCTTCTTCATTTGATCCTCTCGCTCCCAAGTATATTCAGGTCCACGCCTTGAGTTCCATCGCACTTTGACGATCGGAATCTTGCTACGTTTGAGAGCTTTTTCTTCGCGTCCCATGATTTCTACCGGTTGCTCGATGAATCTCAGATGTTCATCGATTTCCAATTCCTCCAGAGGGATTATTTCGATGTCTTCAGATAGACATTTCTTTAGGTTGGAAACGTGAAACACGTTATGAACTCCATCGAGTTCAGCAGGAAGTTGCAATCGATAGGCCACCGGGCCTACTTCCCCAATTATTTCAAACGGACCGATGTAGCGAGGATTTAACTTCCCACGCTTCCCGAAGCGTACCACTCCCTTCCAGGGAGATACCTTCAGCAATACTTTGTCACCCACCTCGAACTTCAGAGGTTTTCGGCGTTTGTCGGCATAGCTCTTTTGTCGATCACGCGCTGCAGCTAGTCGTTGTCTGATTTGAATAATCCGTTCGGTCATATCGTGGATAACTTCTGGTCCAGTGAGTCCCTTCTCACCCGTTTCGGCCCAACACACGGGCGATCTACATTTTCGGCCATAAAGCGCTTCAAAAGGGGCTGCACGGATGCTTGAATGATAGCTGTTGTTGTAAGAGAACTCCACCAGTGGAAGGTGAGTCTCCCAATCCTTTCCAAAGTCTAGAACACAAGCTCGGAGCATATCTTCCAAGGTTTGAATTGTTCGCTCCGACTGACCATCTGTTTGCGGGTGATAGGCCGTACTCATGTCTAATCGGGTTCCCAATGCTTCCTGCATTGATTGCCATAACCGGGAGGTGAATCGAGGATCTCGATCAGAAATGATAGTCTTAGGCACACCGTGAAGCTTCACAATTTTGTCGATGTACAGCTTTGTCAGTTTATCCATATTATCACTTTCCCTCATCGGGATGAAATGTGCCGATTTGGTTAGTCGATCGATGACAACCCAAATTGCATCTGGTTGATTTGATCGATGAGGTAGTCCCGTTACAAAATCCATAGAGATGTCCTCCCATTTCCATTCCGGGATCTTTGGTTGTTGGAGTAAACCAGAAGGCTTCTGATATTCGATCTTGACTCTTGAGCAAGTTAGGCATTTAGCCACATATCGGGCAATGTCGGCTTTCATATTCGGCCACCAATAAAGATTTCTCAAGTCTTGATACATTTTGTCTGATCCGGGGTGCACCGAGTATCTTGACTTGTGAGCCTCGTCCATTACGAGCTCACGGAGATTTCCAAACAGAGGAACCCAGATTCTGTCATTGTAATATGTGAGTCCATCAGACTTAACCTCAGAATGGCCATCTACACCACGCAGTGCTTCAGCTGCGAAGTTTTCTGCTTTCAAAGCTTCTCGTTGGCAGTCACGGATTCGATCCGGTAATCCTGAATGTATTGTGAGTTGAAGCGCTCGTACCCGACGAGGCTTTTCATATTCTTTTCTGCTCAGGGCATCGGCCACAACGTTGGCTTTTCCAGGATGATACTTGATTGCCAAATCATAATCGTTCAGTAGTTCAACCCACCTTCTTTGCCGCATGTTGAGATCCTTCTGATCAAAGATGTGTTGCAAACTTTTATGATCGGTGAATATTGTGCACTTTGTTCCATATAAGTAGTGTCTCCAAATCTTAAGTGCGTGAACAACGGCTCCCAACTCCAAGTCATGCGTTGTATAGTTCTTTTCTGTATCCTTTAGTTGCCTGGACCCGTAGGCAATCACTTTATCTCGTTGCATCAACACGCAACCGAGTCCCTGAATTGATGCATCGCAATAAACCACAAAATCGTCAATTCCATCTGGTAACGCAAGGATTGGAGCCGAACATAACATATCTTTGAGCGTTTGGAACGCGCGCTCTTCCTTCTCACTCCATCTATATTGCACTCCTTTGTGCGTTAAGGCCGTTAAGGGTTGAGCCAGTTGAGAGAAACCCTTGATAAACCTTCGATAATATCCGGCAAGCCCTAAAAATTGTCGGATCTCTGTTGGCGCTCTTGGGGTAGACCAGTTCTTAATTGCTTCCACTTTGGCTGGATCTACATGGATTCCTTCCTCATTTACAATGTGTCCAAGAAACTGGACTTCGCGGATCCAGAAGTCGCACTTCGAAAACTTAGCATAAAGCTGTTCCTTACGGAGCAATTCCAGTATAAGTCGCAGATGCTCCTCATGTTCCTCCTTTGACTTAGAGTAGATCAAAATATCGTCGATGAAGACTATTACAAACTTGTCGAGGTACGGCTTGCACACTCGATTCATCAGATCCATAAACACAGCCGGTGCATTGGTTAGCCCAAACGGCATAACCAGGAACTCGTAGTGACCATACCGAGTTCTGAAAGCAGTCTTGGGTACATCTTCATCACGAACGCGAAGCTGGTGATATCCTGACCGTAAATCAATCTTTGAAAAATAGCTTGAACCCTGTAACTGGTCGAAGAGATCGTCGATGCGAGGAAGCGGATACCGATTCTTGATCGTAACTTTGTTAAGCTCTCGGTAGTCGATGCACATGCGGAACGTTCCGTCCTTCTTCTTAACAAACAGTACCGGAGCTCCCCATGGAGACGAACTTGGACGAATAAACCCCTTGTCGAGTAGCTCTTGTAGTTGCGCGGAGAGTTCGTTGAGTTCGCTTACAGCCAAACGGTACGGAGCGCGTGCAATTGGGGCGGCACCTGGAGCCAAATCAATCCCAAACTCAACTTGTCTAAATGGAGGCAGACCAGGCAGATCTTCAGGAAATACGTCTTGAAAGTCGCGAACTATCGGGTAATCCTCAATTTTGCGCTCGGGGTGCGTCGTGTCAGTGACGTTTGCAAGAATCGCGAAGTGACCCTTACGGAGACATTTCTGAGCTTTAAGGAATGAAATAATGCCGGTGACTGTTCCACCTTTCTCACCTTGAACCGTTAACACTTTGCCGTCTTCGAGTGGAATACGAACCACTTTTTCCTTACATAAAATTTCAGCCCGATTTTCGGATAACCAATCCATTCCTACTATGACGTCAAAACTACCAATTGGGAACGGCATAAGATCAATTCCTAGGGTATGGCCAGCTAGTTCTAACTTACAGTCCTTAACTATCCGGGTTGTATCATGAAGTTTACCATTAGCTAGCTCTACCACGTATTTAGCATCTAAGTCGATTGGTTTAGCGTTAATCAATTTAGCAAATTTAGTGGAAATAAAACTTTTCTCAGCACCAGAATCAAATAAAACAGTAGCAAAGAAACCGTTCAGAATAAATTTACCGTTTATCACATTGGCGTCATTGCGAGCTTCACCCTGGCCCATGACGAAAGCTCGGCCTCTGCCATTTCCACCATTCCCGTTTCCACCATTACCATTGCCATTCCCGTTACCATTTCCTCCACCGTTACCATTCCCACCGTTATTCCCCTGGTTGCCATTACCTTGCCTTCTTAACTGAGGGCAGTCTCTCTTAATGTGGCCTTGAGCACCACACTCAAAGCAGCCACGGGCTCCCCCATTGTTGTTGTTGTTCTGATTCTGACCGTTGTTCCCATTGCCCCGATTATTCCCATAGTTGTTGTTGTTATTGTTATTCCTTCTGGGGCGGTTTTGTTGTTGCTCGGGTAGGATTGCCCAACAGTCTTTAGCTTCGTGGCCTCCCTTGCCACACCTTTCACAGCTCTGGGTCTTCCTACAGACACCAGCATGATGTTTTCCACATCTGTTACACAGAGGCAGGTTACCCCTGTAGTTGCCTTGACCATTTCCGCCCTGGCGGTAGTTGCTGCTGTTGTTCCCTGATCTTTTGCTTTGACCTTGGGAGTTGAAAGACCTCCCAGTACTATTACCCACACTTTGCACATTCATCGAATTTTCAGGAGCTTCATCTTCAGCCTTTCTCTTGCCACTCAAGGCAGTCTTTTCAGTAGCTTTTGCAGGGAGGGTACCTTTCTCGACCTCTTGATCGGTAAGCTTGTGAGCCAAACGAATGGCTTGCTGCACGTTTGCGGGGTTGCTGGCAGTTACCAGTCCCTTGATTTGAGGCGCGAGGCCTTCCAGGTAACGCTCGACGCGTTTGAATTCAGCATCAACCATTGAGGGGCACAAAACCTCATATTCGTGATATCGTGCAGTGTATTGCTCAATCTCAGACCCAGACATCTTCAAGTTCAGGAATTCACCCTCAAGCTTCTTCACTTGATCACGTGGACAGTATTCTTCCATGATCAGCTCTTTAAATGCTGCCCACTGCATGTTGTCAGCCGCTTCTAGCCCAACCATCTGAATCTCAGCGTTCCACCAGGAGAGGGCAGCTCCTTCAAAAGTACCAGTGGCGAATTTCACTCTGCTTTCAGCTGGACAGTTACACATGGAGAAGACCTTCTCGGACTTCTCAATCCATCGGAGGAGTCCTACAGCTCCTTCTTCGCCGGAAAACATCATCGGCTTACAGTCCATGAAGGACTTGAACGTACAGTGGTGTTGGTTTCCTGATGCATAAATAGTTCGGATTTTAAATTTAAACAGGTCATGATATAATTGCTTTGCGCCTTAACCGGCATAATAGTTACCCTGTGCGGCATATGCAGCTTGGACGGCTGCCACCGCGGCTTGCACATGCTCAGCAATCATCGCTTGCAGCTGTGCAGGCGTCATGTGAATACCACCTCTTCCGTTTCCTCTTCCAGACATCTTGCTGAACAGTTTAAAGTAGCCAGTGTTCAGTCACAGTTAAATTTTATACATATCCCATAATATGTATATTAGCCAGTTCCCGTTATCCCACTATTAGTCCAGAAAATTTTGTGCAAAATCGAGGCGTCGTCGCAGGACGTCGTAAATGCTATCGTCGAAGGTCGGCTTCCCATAAAGTCACCGTCGGCGTAGTCGTCGTAGTAGAAATCAGGACGTAGCGCGTAGCATCGTTTCGTTGTCGCTTTCCCAGAGTAGTGTGCGTACTTGCAGTCGCATTTCGCATTCGTGTGTGAAAATTTCCTAAGGTCCTTCCGTTAGACTACTTAGACACGGTCTATACATATATACTCATATATATATATATATATATACATACGTATTAAGCCTTTACTTACACAGCAGAGCGAGTATCCCAGGTTGGCACGTAAAATTTCGTCTTTGGGAATTTGTTTATTCGTTTTGTAACCAAGGTTTTCAAGTTGCAGTTTCCAAATCGTTTTCAAAAATTGATTCCAGTTCTCTGCAACTTATGGCTCTGATACCAATCTGTCACACCCCCAAAATACCACTAACGGAGTTTATACCGTTAAGGGGCGTGACTAGACCAGGATCCACAACCAAAGTTACAAATACTAAACGAATCAGAGATAGTTCAGCATAATTAATAAATTAAAGTCTTAAGTTACATACGCAGCGGAAAATAATTGTCTTTAGCACTAACCACGTGCTTTACATAAATATTGTTTTAAAATTTCCAATTAGTTCAGTTCAAAATAAATGTCTTCACGTGCCATGCCAACCCGCTCCGGATACTCCTTAGCGATCTGCAAAAGTTTAAACCACGCAAGTGTCAACCTAACGGTTGGTGAGTTCACAGTGGGCTTGTCATGCATTGGCCCGGTATCATAATCATAATTCACGTCAATTTGTACTTACGAAGTATTTGTTTGTGAAAAGCAATGCTCGTAATTAATTCTTAGTTTATAAATGTTTTGTCCGTGACCACGTCATCGGGTATGTACTAGTTCCGTAAAGTTAAAGGACTCAACCGATATCGCGGGTAGCTAATCCGTTGTTCCATGCTCTAAGGAAGTTTGTACCAAAGCTGACTTATTTGTGGGGGCCGAGCCATCCCGTACGGTGCGGACCAAGTCATCGCGTTTTCTGCCTCCCCCGTGTCCTCTCGGGACCACGGTCAAATAGGCTGATATTGTACCTCCGTGCACTCCCCGTGCCACGGGGCGGAGTTTGTCAAACTCCAGTAGATCTACCCAACATCCCCTCGCTTTACAATTAATGGCACAATTTTAGTTGAGGACTTTAAGTTATAAGGCATCCTTAGAAAACATGTGATATCATGTGGTTTAGACTTTAACCTACACTAGCCATATTAAAACAGTTTTCGTTTCAGAAATCGTTTATTCAGAATTCACAAGTGTTCCCATAAAACACTTCAGTTTATCAAGTGGGTGCCAAGCATCCCGTGTTCTCAAGTTTATCAGTGAGGTGCCTAGCACTCTCGAGTTCAATCAGCATTGTTTTCGTTAAGTTATTTGGTGTGGCCCAACGGACTCACGGTATGCGGGTTAGTGACACTCACCTTTGGTTGCACTGCTACACTTCTAGTAATCCAAGTGTTGTTGTTTATCGAGGACCTAGAACACGTTTAGGTCTTAAGTATTAGTTTCGTGTCTAACCTTTACTTAACGTCACTATGGCCCATAACATAGCACGTTGCAACTTTGACTCGACATACCGACACACGACACCAATGGTTGATCATAAACAAGGGTTCATACGAATCAGATATCAAGCATATTTCATCATGGCATAATCATGCAAGTCATGGCATAACACTTAAGCAAATTTCACAAGTTTGGTTATTAGGTCAGGTCTTAGTTTCGCTAGCATAGTTTCGCTAGACAGTTTCGCTAGGTGCACGGGCAGCACTTTCGCTAGGCAGTGCCCGGTGACACAGTTTCGCTAGGCTAGTTTCGCCCGAAACTGTTGACGCAGTTTCGCTAGCCTAGTTTCGCAGGGAAACTGGTTTGAACTTTCGTTCGGGTGTTTCGCTCGGCAGGTTCGCTCGAGCTGGTCTGGTCAGGTTATCCGGCGACACTATAGTTTCGCTGGTCAGTGTCGCTGGAAGGAGATGTAATTTCGCTACTTAGTTTCGCCCAAAGAACCACAGTTTCGCTGGTCGTGAGAAACATACGGATTTGCCTAAAAATTAACCTAACAGCTTCTGATCATACATGCAATTCATTATCTAGCATCCATAGGCATTTATTAACATAAATCAAGCAACTTTAACGAGTTTAACATGCATTTTGATCATCAAATCTCCAAAATGGGTTCAAAACCCTAAAATGAGCTATCATGCACAAATCTCTAATCATGGATGGATTTCATTTGTAAAGTTAACAACTTTAGTACAGATCTAGCATTCCTAAACAACATACTAGCAGATCAAGCAGTTACATAAGGATTTGAGCATGCTTTAAGAAGAAAACATTTAGAAAACACATAAAGCATAGTTTTGGGACTCACGGTTGATCCTAGAATCGATAGAGGAGAAGAGATGATGGTCTAGAGGCTGAGATCTTGGTCTCTTGATGGTATTCTCGGCTGGTCCAGAAATCTCAGAGAGTGTGTGTGTGTTTGTTGTGTGGTTGAGCAAATGAGGCTACTAGGGTTCATTAAGTTTATTTATATCAGAGGCTAGTTTCGCTGGCAGTTTCGCTGGCTGGCGAAACTGGCTCTGATCTCGTGTTATCGGATTGTCTTGGCTAACTACCGGGCGACATTATAGTTTCGCCCAGTAGTTTCGCTGGAGACCAAAGAGGGCAAGTTTTCACATAATCAAGTATTTACAATAAATCATGCTATTCACAATAGTAAGTCATGTATTTACATCACATTGCACATAGAGATAATTAATGATAAACACATAACACATATGGACGGGTTCGGTGATCAACCAAAGGTCGTGGACGTATTCGGCCTAGTTATGTATTAGCTACTTATAACGTAACTAACGGGTTTGTCTAACGGAAGTTAACCTTGAAATTCTCGGGTGTCACATCATTCCCCTGAAATTGGAATTTTCGTCCCGAAAATTATTCTTGTGCCGTAGCGTTCGCAGCATCAGCTGTCGTCGTTGCTATTGTCGCTGGGGAAAGAAAGCAAAAGTTTTAGGGTTGTCACACTTAGCATTACCCCGCTTCTACCTGGGACACTTTACTCACGCATACATTATATTGGTCGTGGCCAATATGCCCCACAGGTTTATACGAGGTTTCTAGCCTTAGCATTACCCCGCTTCTACCTGGGACACTTTACTCATGCATACATTATATTGGTCGTGGCCAATATCCCCCACAGGTTTATACGAGGTTTCTATCCTTAGCATTACCCCGCTTCTACCTGGGACACTTCACTCACGCACTTCCCGGTTCAGGTGTAGAAACACCTCCTGGTGCGTTTCCCGAGTGATAGCTAATAACTCTGCCTTTACAGGCATATAGGAACATTTATTCATATTAAACGCAATTTCAATAATCAGTTGAAGGTTATGTACCTTGCCCGGACGCTTCATCAAGCTTGAACCGATCACTTTTCTTGTTCCCTTGAGCTCAAGGTTTGAGTTCAAGTACTCCACGAGTACTTAATTCTCTCAAACCATAACTCTCTTACCAAATTGTAACACTCGTGATCAATTTGATGCCAAAACACAACGGTTATTAACATTCAAGTTGGTCCCAGAAAATTTTTGTTCAAAATACATAGTTAACAGCCTTACAACCCAACACTTGGGCTTAAATTTTTCAAAATATACCATTGGGTAGTGAATGACGTTCATAAGTTGTTAAATAACATTTACATGATATATAAACCAAAAGTACGAAACGTGTCATTATCTTTCCCATGATCGGTCCTCCTTAGCATTGATGAGCACCCGTCAAGCTTTCGCCTTACCTGCAATTCACTCACTTTCAATAGTGAGTTTAAATTGCATAACAATTAAAATTAATAGCTAACAAAGAAGAAAAACAACAACATTGAACTCATAGGTTCTAGGCGTATCGCCTGGACTGGTTCAAGTCCCAAGCGATACACCTGAACTTGCTAGCGTATCGCCTACTAAGTAAGTGGCTCCAAGCGTATCCAGGGATTTGGCCAACTTCGGCCAGTTTTGTAGTTAGCCAAAATTTTGGCTATTTTCCCCTGTTTTCATCCAACTTTTCCCAACTGATTTTCAACCATTCTACCAATGTTTTAACACTCCCATTTCATTTCTAAAACAGGTTTTAAGCTTATGAGCATATCTTGATTGAACTCAAGTCATGATTTGCACAAAACGGGACTCTACGACCCGTTTCACCCGTTAAGGAATAGCTTGGAGGTAACCTCAAAGATTACCAACCAGAAACCACCCACGCATAGGATTTACAACTAAAAACACAATGCAAGCAATATGATCTCATAGTCTTTGTATGTATACTCAGAATTAGTGCTACGCTTTCGTTATGAGTCTTGCCTACACATTACCAATACATTTAAGTTTTTGACACGATTTATATAATTCATTTTTCCTGTCATTGGTTCAACTAATCATTTTAGCTGATATCCAAATGATCCTTGTACCATTATTTGACCCGTTAAGACGGGTCCTTGCCCTTGGTTTACCCCAATGCCTAACTCGACCACATATAAGCCTTGGAATCTATGGTTCTATAACCATTTATGATTCCTTTTCTCCTGTTACTTGGCATGGACTCTATAAGCCTATTTCCGCCATTGCAACTTTCATTCGTTATTTGATTCATCCGAATCTTTTCTATGGTCAAGTTGTCATTGGAGAACCCCTTGGCTTTGGGCTTCACGGTTCCAAGAACCATTCGTCACCCATTTACACAATTCATAGTTTATTCTATTAAATTGTAAATACACATTTACTTATCTACTTCATGTAACATAAATAATGTAATCTTTAGAGCTTGATCCACCGCTTCCACCAATTCCGGAGTTATTCCCTTGATCACCTTGGTTGCCTAATGGGTCACTAACAATGTTAGGACCTTAATCATAGTAGCACTTCCACCACATTTCAATAACATGATTTCTACGCTACTCATACATATTTACAAATTCACAAGGATGGAAAATCAAGCATGTTCATCAAATTTACATCTAGCCACATGATTCATTAACATTAACATGACCACTAGAGGCATACATTATCAATGCTAGCTAATGCACATAGTATCATCAAATTGGTTAAATTTTGTGAACTTGTAGCTCTCTATGGTCATCCAACATCAATACAAGAAAATTTGTTGCATTTATCGCCTTTTTACTCTTTTAGGCATTTCATCAAACACCTTGTGTGCATATTTATATGCACACATTTAACCCAATTCCCTTTAACCTCCCACTTAGCCATTTAACATGGTTTAGGTGAAATCACCTCTAACCCATCATCGATTGAACAATTTCATTAATTGACACATAATCATGCAAGGAATCAAGCCATAGAACCAATATTCATGACTTCCTTAAGTAATCATATACATGGGGGTTCAAGCACAAGAAGTTGGTGACTACATTACAAATTGTCAATCAAATTAGAGATTTAGGCATCATATGAGGTTTCTAACCACACTATATTCATAATATATCAAGAAATTGCAAATTTCTAGCCCCTTATTTTCGAGACCTAGCATGCAACATATGGGGGTTTCACTTACTTGATGTGAAATTGAGTTTGGGAAGATAGAAGCTCTTCCAATTTGTGTTTAATTACAAAAATTGCATCCCAAAGCCTCCAATTTGCAGGATTTTCGAGATTTGGGGGAGAAGGAGGATGGAGATCGAGCTCCAGGTCGCATATACGACCTCCTCCTCTTTCTTTTCCTTTTTGTTTAATTTCTTTTAGGCTATTTACAATTCTGGTCCCTCCATTTTAGATAATTAGTTATATTTTAACTAAAGTGCCAATTTACACATAAAACCCCCTATTTACACTTAAAAGTAATTCTTACAAATATTTAGGGAGATTTTTAACTACGAAAAAGATTTTAATTGACTAGACGTCGACGGGAAAATTAACTATTAAAATTTGGGATGTTACATATAACCGGTAGCATTCAAATTGTTTAAACCTTGTATGATAATGAATCAAACAAAACTTAGGTTTTGTTTTGGTTTTGTAGGATGATATGACCATAGCAAAGGATGAAATTTTCGGCCCGGTTATATCGGTCTTAAAATTCAAGAATGTCTTTAAACTTTCACTTCATGCACTTTTTAAATGGGTCTAGTTTTAATGTTTTAAAACCAGGCCGACCGAATATATAACCGGTTTTAATGTTTTTAAAACCAGACCGTGGCCACACCCATCTTTGATTCCCCATGGCTCTAAATTAACCTTTATATGAGAAGCTTGGGCCACATCGATCGGTCCATTTAATTTAATTATTGAGTAGTTTCATCTATCTATGTATGATGAGTTAATAATTTCAAGAATAATGATAACGAATTATTATTATTATAAAGTAATATTTGGCTTTGCGGTTATTTTCTTGATTCATAATAATCGATCGACTTGTAGGCTTAGCCCATCAGATCAAATCTCCTAGACAGCTTCGCTATAGTCTACAGCCTACATGTAGAAATTGTTTTTTTTTACTAGACTAGACCGGGTTATCAATCGAACCGGTTCTTCTATCTTTAGCTCCACTAACTCTCTCGATTTATAATTTCATTTTTTGTATTGATCGCTTTTAGTTGCAAATTCTACTAATTGATGTTTGGTTTATTGGTTAGGGTGTTTTTCCCCATATATTGTTGAAACATGGAATCTAACTTTAATCATTATGATATATTTACACTAAAGTGATCGCTACGTAAACCTTGATAAAAGATAGAACTTTTTCTTACGTTTCTATATTAACATAGATAGGATAAATAAGAGTGTCGAATTTACGAGGAGTGTAGGTGGTTAACTACTAACTTTGATTAATCAAAAAGGAAAATGTAACGTTGATTGATTATGAAAGAATATAGTCACAAATGGTTTCGGGATTTATGATAGTGTTGTTAGATACTATGTCGATTTCAATATTGAATTGATTACATAGACATAGCTTAGTTCAATTCCACCACTAATCTAGAGCATAATTCATATACTTACACACCAAAGTTTTGCATAATTCATATACTTACACACCAAAGTTTTGTTGCCTAACAAATCTAACTATGGTTGTACAGGGCACGATCGGATGACGTATCATGAAATGTCTGTCGAATTAACGTGAAACAAAACACACACAAAAGAAATTATAACACAATGTTCCCGTATATAACTAATCATATGTTCAACAATTAAAACCAATTAATTAATTATTCTAACAACTTAATTAAATACCCATCATGCCATTGTGACAACAAGAATATTAGCCAAGCATTATGAAGGACTTGAACACACGAAACTTGTAGTCACCTTCTCCATTAAAGATGATGCGGTAAAACCTTGAACAACTAAGACTTCAAACCTGATTGCATTTGGTCTTCTCGTCCCCAAAATTGTAATAAGTTCTAACCCTAATAAAATCTCCAATAGTAGAATGATGCGGATGTCAGGGTCCACTAAAAAACAAGCCTAACTCACCTAATTAGCTAAGGCAATCAAGAGTCAAATCCACGGAGTGTATGTGAAAGGTGATTGAGTTAATTAATCGATTTATTAGAAAAAGATTACTTTTTTTTATAAAATTAAGAACTAGCAAACTTGAACTTAAATCTTAATTTTTTAACTAAGACATCCTTAAGGGGGTAGGCCGTAGGTGCGAAGGATTAGTTAGATAACAAGTGTAAAACGATTTAAATCAATCGTTACACAATCAGGAGTAATTGACAAGAATACAAAATAAATTGAAGATCTAACCGAATTGAAGTAACCGAACGGATGATTTTGAGACAGGAACGATGCCTGAAAAGTAGAAGAGAGAAAGCCGACAAGAACCAAATTTGTGTTTGACACAATTCCCTTAAACGAATTCGCCGTCTGTTCCCAGTGTACACCGGTTCGAAACAACGTGTACTACCGGACTAGATACTTGCCTGAAACGAGATCAGAGTAATGCTACAAATGAGAGTAATCTAGACTACTATTGGTGTGTGTATTTTCGTATATCTTGAATCTGCTAATGATCAGTTTTGGAAGCCAAGAGGTTTGCGGTTTTGGTAAGCGAAAAGGCCTCTTCTAGAATCTGCTAAACTGAGTCAAAAATAGCAAAAACTTATCCCGCACCAACACAGAGTTTCGGAGCTGCAATCGTGTTCGTAGGTCGCGCGTTCAGAATTTCGACCCAAATAGCCATTTTTCGCACCCCCCCCCCCCCTTGTGCGAGGGTATAAGCCAGAGTAAAACATGACACATGTGTCGTTAATGGCTTTGAGGTTTACTGATGCGGTTTTGGAAGCAATCAAATTGCTTAATAGCAATTGATAAATCAAAGTCTCAAAAGGAACCAAAAGGTTCAAGAAACAAAGTTCTTATCATTCAATATCAATCAAAAACTAATCCCAAAATACAAGTCATGGAACATTTAAAACAAGAATTTAACTAACTTAGAGATAATCCTACGTGAAGATAAATTAAAAGAGAAATAATAACATAAGAAAATAAATATAAAAGATAGTAATTAAAAGAAACATTTGAATTCTAATGTTCCCTGTGAGTTGTAACCTTATCCGTATCATTCTCTCCGTCTTCGAGAAAACTCGTCCTCGAGTGTTGCCTCGGGACCAAAGCCATCTGGATCGAACGGAACATCAAATCGTGTCTCGTTCACAATCGACTTGACCCGCTCAAATTGTTTAAACACACGAATTGTCTCGATTTGCTCCAGATTTGTTGGGTTGACCTTAGATATTTCCGAGTCCACCACAGTAATCAAACACGCCCTTTGATCTTCATCTGCAATGGAGCAAACATCGAACTGCTTTAAATTAAATGACTCAACATTAAGATTTAATACCTTAGGATACAACCCATATAACTTTACACCCTTCGAGAGAGATAAACTTATCCAACTTGTTTCCTCCTTCTTTATAGGTTTATCTAAAAAATCACCAGCCGAAGATTTTATCGAATATTCCCGCACTTCGAGCCCGGTATTAAGATTGACATCGTCTTTATCTATTACTTGTTCGTCTTCTTGAATACTAACTCCGTTAAGAACCTTCATCACAAAAGACATTCTTTCTCATCCCGTATAATTCCGTCTTCATCGAATATGGGTATGTCTTCTAATAAAGATTCTTGACCACCTTCATCTTCATAGATCGGTTCAAGGAACAAGGGGTGTGTATGGCCATAAGGATGCTCCTCTCCGTCGTCACCTTCGTCCCAGACAATGGTACTTGACTCGGCTTCCTTACTGCACATCTCCCTTTGCAACTCTAGATCACGGACTCGTTGTCGGAGCCGTTTCATCTCTTGTTCTGTTTCAAGATCACGGACTCGTCTACGGAGTCTTTTGATCTTAAGATCCTGTAGGTCGCGACCAACTCCACTGCTGCCTCTGTCGGCGACTCTGCAAGTTAAAGGTTGATCTTCTCCACGAGCACGTGAATTGAAAACACTCCCGTCGTTGCCTCTGTCGGCGATTCTACGAGCAATCAAGTATTATCCTCCACGTAGAACCATTTGAGAACCAAAAGCTCTGATACCAAATGATGCAGTTTTGAAAGCGATCAAATGGCTCAATAGCAATTGATAAATCAAAGTCTCAAAAGGAACCAAAATGTTCAAGAAACAAAGTTCTTATCATTCAATATCAATCAAAAACTAATCCCAAAATACAAGTCATGGAACATTTAAAACAAGAATCTAACTAACTTAGAGATAATCCTACGTGAAGATAAATTTAAAGAGAAATAATAACATAAGAAAATAAATATAAAAGATAGTAAATACAAGAAACATTTGAATTCAAATGTTCCCTGTGAGTTGTAACCTTATCCGTATCATTTACCCTTATAAACTAGAAGAACTTTTATCTGCACACTAATGTGGGACAAGATGCACCACATTTCCAAACTTGCACTAAATGAC
This sequence comes from Deinandra increscens subsp. villosa, assembly GCA_039602395.1. Lineage (NCBI taxonomy): Eukaryota > Viridiplantae > Streptophyta > Magnoliopsida > Asterales > Asteraceae > Deinandra > Deinandra increscens. The sequence goes on along the minus strand of JBCNJP010001245.1, from coordinate 1,361 downwards.
TTTGAGATTAACATCTTATTCACACATATTTTTTCCAACAGGATTAGCCTTTGGTAACGTGGGTTCTAACTAAAGGGGTTATAACGTGTGCATTAACGGTTTCATTCATAATTAAGGGTTGTAACGTGTAAATTTTTTACAAAAACTAAATCTGAGTCGATTTACTTACTAAATTAATTCTAGGATACATAAGCAATCAAGAACAATAACAAGAATTTAAAACCACACACCCAAATCTTCATCTTCAAACTCTAATAAATGATTACAATTGTTGACACATGTCACTTTCACATTCATTTTCACCTTATTTTTTCCGCTTCTCTCTTTTATTAAATAACAACATTCTTATCTATTAAATAATAGCAATTTTACATAATTATATTATATAATTAAAACAAATATAAAATATAAATTTTCTTATTCCTATGATTTATTTAAAGTTAATAAATTAGAATAATATTTTATTTATATCTTATTTTAATATATATTTTTATATTGTTTAAATATTTATTATTTATTATTTTATAATTTTTAATTATTTATTATTTCTTATTTCATAAATGATTGATAACATCTATAAACAATCTTCATAAAAAATATTATTTATAATAATTTATATTTATTCAACCCATATAATACATGGATTCTAACCTAATAAAATTACAAATGATTTAGGTACAAATAGTCATTGTAGAAAAGATAACAAATACCGAAATGAATAAAGAAAGCATAAATTTCGGTCATTGGATCGTAAATTGTGTCCTCCATTTTTTTTCAATTGCTTTGCTCCAATTTAATTGTTCTAATCCAGCCCACGTGCCATGTACTGCTTGTCTGTTTGAACAATGGACCCATATTCCTTCATTTAACTCACTATTTATTTATTTATAAGCAACAAATTATAAAACCAGTTATATTAATATATTTTATAATTATATCGATGCATTCTCTATAAAATTATTATAAAATAAAATGAATCTAGACAGTAGGCACCACTGATTATCGAACTCCAAAATCGTGTAAATCGTTGTCCAAAATGCCACAAATTTTGGCTCGTTTTCTTCCTCAGAATCATAGCTCTCTATTGTGTATATCTCTCTTAGAAGCCATTTTTTTTCGTTTCCTTCTGTGCGAAGTCTTCTAAACGTGACACTAAAAAATAAAAATTTAAAAAAAAAAAAACATAAAAAGATAAAATAAAAACTCTACTTTATTTTCTTTGGTTCAAACAGCCCCAAGCCCAATTCGTTTGTTATCCATGAGCCCACCTAATTTCAATTGCAGTCCACTAGTTTCGTTTAAAACCGATACGAATAACCTTTTACGATTAAAACAGAGGGGATGTTTGGTGTGTTTCTTTT
>JBCNJP010001244.1:0-12271 GCA_039602395.1 Deinandra increscens subsp. villosa | reverse complement strand
TTAAACATGGTTAACATGATGGAAATATGTAATGGGTGATTTTGGTGAAAACGAGACACGAAAATATATAAAAAAACAAAGAACTAAGCACACGAATCGAGAAATCAGACAAGGGAGCCGACCAGGAGCTTCCTAGCGATACGCCAAGAACCCTGGCTCCCATATTGCCAATACACCAAGAACTTAGTCGACAGAAAACCTAAAAATTCTATATTTAAGCAACTTATTCTCCATGCATCTCATTCCACTTAACCTTTAAAACACCCAAAAACGGTCATTAGCTACTGATCTTCATGCTTCTCATCAAATCTTTGGATTTTGGAGAAAAAACTTGGAATATCCAAGCATATTTCATCACCATTCATCAACCTTTTTGGTCTTGTGAGTTCTTCATTCTTGTTCTTTGATTTTGCATGATCAATATTTGATCTTTATGTTGTATCTATACTAGATCTAATCCATGCATGCTCTTAAATGATAAATCTAGTGATTTCATGATTAGGATTTTAATGTGTAAAACTTAGTTTTTATTGAGTTTTGATGATGGGTCTTAATGAATCTTGATAAAGGATATGAGTTTGTGCATGGATCTTCATAAATATACAATCTTGATATTAGATCTAGGGATTTATCATGTAAAGGTGTAATCTTGATATTAGATCTAGGGTTTAATCATTAAAGGTGAAAGGTTGATGACATTTGATGAGTAAAGTAGAAAGATATATATATACATGCATGCATGGATCTCATGAAAACTGTTGCTTTGATGAATTGTTTGGTTAGCCATTAAACACCGGTTGTTAACTCAGGATCGCCTAAGGAAATGGGATACTAACTATATGACGAAGTGTCCTTTTTGTGAACCGGTCCCGGATAGCCACCAACACCTATTCTTTGAATGCCATATGCCCAACAAAATTTGGAAAGAAATGTAGAAGTTGGCCAAGTTTGCAACCCCCACAACTGAGTGGAATGACATTATTCAATTTCTTTGTGGCCTGCCTATAGACAACTCTATCGGAAGTATTATATGGAGGCTCGTTTTTGCTGCCGGAATTTACTATATATGGCAGGAGAGGAATATCCGGCTGTTCCAATCGAAAAGAAGAAGTGTTGAGGAGATTACTAATCTTATAAAGGAGAATGTACGTAATCGGCTGCTGGGCTTAAAGATTAAAACCAATAAAGACACCATAGAGGCGAGTCAGTTTTGGGGATTTCACGTCAACATCCCTCGGAAGACTACACCGAATCGCATGCATAACCCTTATCCAAACCAAGTCTCTCAGGTACACATGTGTCTTATCACCACCTTATTGAGTTTTAATGATGTGCATGCATGGGATATACCCATGCATAAAAAGCGGGCATGTATTTCCAATCTTAAAGATGCCCAGTTGTCTAACTGGGGTCACTCCGATCCCGCAATTTGTAACTTGGGGACCTGCTACGGGTGGGTTAAGGGTGGGGTAATAAATCACCAGGATACTCAATGGGTATGCATAAAAGGGGAGGGGGAAGAACTTTTTTTCAACCATAATAGAAGCTATTGGGCCGGGTGGTTATCCCGATGGACGAGGGCAACATACCCTGTTAAGACCCATGATACAGTCTGGGGTCAATCGAGTGGGGTTAAATGGGTGGAGTCACATGTCTTTTTTAACTGGTTGGATCATGTGAGTTGTTTGTGTTTAAAATAGGAAATTTGGATGGTAGTGGGGTCTAATGGGAAATGGTGCATGAAGAGATATTTTAAAGTCAAATACCAAGCTCTCACTGTGAGACTTGATGATGTCAGGCGGCAAATTTTTGGTTGCCAATGGAACCGAATTCGTCCTTATTTGGCCCAGGATATGATCTCATGGATTAGCCCTAGCAGGTTGACAACCATGAGGGATCCTCGTATGAAACCTGGTTTTAACGGTGTTAGATGGCTACACTTGAGGTGCCAATGGACCCAAGTCAGTCCTATATGGGACCAGGATATGACCCTTTGGGGGGTTCCTAGAACTGAACGAATTGACGATGTTAGTTGGCTTACACTGGGATGCCAATGGATCCCAGTCAGTCCCAATTGGGACCAGGATATGAACCTTTGGGGGGATCCTAGCACTGTACGAATTGACGGAGTGACTTGGTCACAAATATGTACCCGGTTCTATTGTCATGGTCACACAAAACAGGGGTCTATTTTGGGTTGGTTTTCCATTATATTTGATGTTGGGCCAGTTTCACAACGTTGGGTAGTCATCTGGCCTTTGTTAAGGTCATCCAGTTCCACAACACCTAGCACACATGCACTCTTCTTTTTCCGTATTCTTTTAATTATGTCCTCTACCTTTAGAGACATACTTAACCCTGCGAAGATATATTGGTGGTTAGCATGTGTGTGGCATTGGAGATGCACAAGCCATGGAGAGATAAGGATGGATCATACCGGGTCGTATAGGTCATTTTACTCCACCCTAAATATTTTTATAATTTTTAGAACCCTTCACCGGTATGAAAACCCTAGTTCACAAAGTGAGTCGGCCTTTTATTTTTCTTTGTTTGAGTCTATTACGGGGTATAAGGGCTTACCATGGGTTGGGGTGACCGATGATGGGGTTTCTTGGCTGGTGTTGGGGGAGCAGCACGCTATGGCAGGTCCCTTATGTGAGGCATTTATTCAGTTACATCCTCCAAACATCATGCACGAGATAGAGTATACTACCATGCAAGCTGGGCCTCTTGTCTACGGTAATAGGATCAGGACAACAGGGTCCAATGGGTATCAATTTCGGGGCTGGATTGGGCTTGCTTTAGGCCCAGTAAAGAAGAAGAAAAGGTGGAGATGGTTAATTTCTTTAGAAGGGTCTTGCTTACAAATTCTCGCGGATCCTATGACGGGTTATAACAATCTGGAGCGGGATGGAGGACATGGGGTCTTATTTCAAAGACATGAAGATTCCGGGTCGGGTTTGGCTGCTGGAGAGGTTCTTGATTGGGTCCCTATACCCGAGTTAGTTTGGGCCGAGTCAATTATGGCTACCATGTGTAAGAGGGCTACGCGGGTTTGGGCCTCCAAGTGGAAGCGTAATTTTAAGAGAGGAAGGACAAACTTGCAATGTAATTACAAACTAAGAAGCACAAGTTCAAGAGGTGCTAGCTCGAGTCATCACAATAGTACCACTTCACGTAGCTTCACCTATCCTATGGGCCTTGTGAAGGTCCCAAATTGTATTTACTTTAGTGTGTATTTAGTTAATCATAGATTTGCTTTTTGTTATCTTTGGTCCAAAGCTATGTGCTTAAAGCCTTGGCCGGACGACATTTCTGACTTAGGCTTGGGTTCAAGGTTAGACTATGTGTTTAAAGTCTAACCTTGTCCCCTCCCTTCTTTGTATTCTTTTATTTGTTTTTTAATAAATGTTTACCAAGGACAGTGCCCTTTTCCAAAAAAAAATAAAAAACCCTAAACCCTAAACCCTAAACCCTAAACCCTAAACCCTAAACCCTAAACCCTAAACCCTAAACCCTAAACCCTAAACCCTAAACCCTAAACCCTAAATCGAACTGAAATTAAAGATATGAACTGAGTGCCATTTGATGAGTAACTGAGAACAAAGGAGAGGGATATGGAAAGAATGAAGTAATGAAAGAGGAAGTAATTGCTAGTAGTAACGACTTGTCACGATCCATTGGTTCATATAGAATCCATGTCCTAGGTGTATCAAAAAACATTCTTTTCACTAAGCGTATATAATAAAATAGAGTGAAAGGGTCCACCCCGAAACCAAGGGGGTACTATCTAACAGCTGAGTCCTCTCCGAACCGCAGGAGATAGTTGCCTATCATACGGCTCACCAACTTCACTTGCCTCTATGGGGGGCTCGCTCCGGGCAGGTTCGGATCACTTACAATACATGGCTCTACGAAGGGAGGGCTTGGGTTATGAGCGTTTTCAATATGATTCTTTTCCTGTATTTGTTCGATGAGAAATGCGAGTATGCTTTGTCCACCTTCTCCATCCCCCTCTAGAAAAATGAAAAAAGAAAGAATATTCTAAAAATAAATAAATAAATAAAGGTAATTCATTACTTCTCCTCTCAATATCCTGAAATAGTTATGACCGCCTCAGTTGCATTCCGGTGTGCTAACAACTTCCTGCCGCCTTGGTTGTTTTCCGGTGTGCCACTTTTGTGTGGATCTGATATTTTTTTACGCGATTATTTCGTATGGTTTTTGTGTCTTGGTGCCTTTTAGTGACTGACGGAATTTTACGCTGACTCCCTCTTATTTTTGTATGCTTTTTGGGTCTCGGTGCCTTTCTGTAGCCGCCTGAGTTTACCTTTGGCTTATCGTCGCCGTTCGTATTTATTTTTGCCGGTTGTGGTAGATCTGGATGCCATGAGCACAAATTGGTTTACTTTTCCATGTTTGTTCATCATATCTGGAGGTTATATCTCTCCGATTAATGTTATCTTTTGTCGACCCAATAGGTGTGCGTTGAGCTCTGATTGTGGTTAGTTTTTACTATTTATCTTTGAGATATGGAGTTTTTTTTTCTTCTGAAATTGGTGGTCGTTTCCTTCATTCCATTTATATTTTGAAAGGCTTCGTTTTATACATTCGGACGGTTCTGTTGGCATTGTTAATTTTGTGTAATTGTTTCTTTTGGGCTATGATGCACATCGAACTTAGATGTCCTGTGATGATCTTTTCCCAATTTGCTTGGTTCGTTTTCTTTTGGGCTATGATTCTTTTGACGATAGGAAGGCCTCTACCGGCAGTTTCTCCTCACAAGGGCAACTGCTGATAGGTTTTATCCTTTTTATTGGTTGTTGTCGGCGGTTGTTCACACATTTTACAGAGACACGCATACGCATTATCCCTATGATTGTCTATGGTGGCGGTGGCTTACACATCTGTAAGGAGGACACTTATCACAAGATGGCTATGATGATATTCCCTATGGGGTTTGGTCCTTTTCATCCATATTGTTGGTTGAAGGCTGCGATGAATTTTTTTTTTTTTTGGGTTTCATTATCCCTAATTGTAGCCTTTAGTTAGTTTGCATCTTGGTGTTTCTTTAGTAGTGTTAATATAGATGAAAGTAATATTAACTTTTAGTGTTTCCTTATTAGATTTCCTTCACCTTTTACTTTTTCACATGTTTTTTTTTTTTTTTGCTTTTGCAGGTATTGATATAGATGAAAGCGGTCAATACTATCATTTTATCTATTGTGTATCTAAGAATTTGAAATAGGATTGAACTTTTATGTAATTTTTTTAGTTAAAATTTTAATTATATTTTGATACCATTGTAATTATAAGCCAATGTATCTTCTATGTAATTTTAACTTTTGATACCATTGGACTTTTGGTCGATAATATTCACTTTTGATTCTAAAATTCTTGAAGTGTATATACTATCTTTTGTTATTAAAGTTGTCTTAAGTTTTTGTTTTTATTTTTATCTTTACTCTATGCCTACCGTCTTGCACTTGCTGTTGTGCAAGTGTTTCATCTGTCGGTATTGCTACATAAAAGGAACAATTTTCATGTATAAATGACACTAAAAAAGCTCCTACATTCTGAATTCGAATATGTCATATGATAAAATATAAACAAAATTTTCATGTATAAATGACACTCAAAAAGCTCCTAAAGAAAATTTTCTATGTATAAATGACACTAAAAAAGCTCCTACATTCTGACTTCGAATATGCCATATGATAAACATAAACGAAATATGGTCAGATTTTTGTATTCAGATTTTTGTATGGATCACAGATAGGAACATTTTCTGTGGTGATTTTTGGAAGCAACCGAGAGTCAAATAGTTACTTGGGTTGCATGGGTAAAAGACAAGAAAATGGTGATTACTTACTTGGTAGACTACCTTTATGAATCATATATGTAATTACACTCACTTTTATGCATACCGATTAATAGTATAAAACATCATTATCTTTTGTGTAAGCTCTAACTAATCTAACTAAAAACATTTACTACCCGCCGCAACGCGCGGACATTTTACTCGTTAACATTAACATGTAACACCAGTTTATGTTAGCACAGATTCTACTCTTTTTTGTAACCTAGATGTATGTGGATTTAACCTAGTAAGAGATATAGACAAGGGTTTTTTTAGATCCATAGAATCAAACACATTAGAATAGTTTTCAAGAATCATTAACAATATGCATATCAGTTTGAATCAATCTGAATCAATCTGCAGCACCACATTGAATTATATCTGAAACATGTTTTTTATACAACCAATAAGTAGGAAAAGAATTTAAAAAAATTCTCATTAAATGGTATGCATATCCATTTATGTGGACCCGCAAACCCCACTTTGAATTACATCCCGAAACTTAGTGTTATTACAATTCTCGTCACATTATTGACTTTTTATGTACGAGTTTTTTACTTTATATTATAAGAGCCCATTTTTTATGTCGTCTAGGGCCCAAAACTTTTTTGGAGTTCTCGGAGCCGCCCATAAACCCAAATTAAGAACTAATGATGAATTAAATTTGGTGATGAATAAGTTTTTAAATTGGAAAAATTAAGTCCATTGATTGATGACAACGGGAATTGAGAGTGATCAGTAAAGATATGACATTCGTTAATTGATTTGCAAACCAGCTAGCTTACTTTAATTATTAGTATTATATATAAGAGGACATTCAAATCACTTGGATTGAGCTGCAGAAAATAGGTAATTACATCCTCACGTACCCTTTTTTTCCTCGGTATATTAACAGAAGGAGCAAGGTTACATTCATTCTTTTGTTTTGAAGCTTGTAGTTAAGATGGATCTGAAAACATAAAGATAACAGCTACGTACGTGGGTACATATATATATATATATATATATATAATGGAATTTTAATTAGCTAGGCGCCCGAATAACAATAATGAACATATCCATGCCATGATGATACATTATAATTTGGTGCATGCTGGGTTTCATGCGTACGTGCAGAGATTAATTAAGAAAATATGGATGATTGGATGATGATGTATATATATATATATATGATGCATACATGTAGTAGTACCAATTAATTAAGGAGACTACTGTCTAGAGATGAAGACTAGTATCAACATCATGATGATCAGTAATGTTTGATTGGAAGTTGATCATGTTCTTCCCACCGTAATTAGTAGCAGCAGCAGTACTCCTCTTTGGCCACAAGGAGAGGGAAAGAGTGATCAGAAGTAGTTCATGAGTGATCATGTGATCATGTTTTGGAAACAATAATATGGAGGAAGAAGCTGCTGCAGGCGGCTGATGATTCTCTCTGACTCTTTCTTCTCTCATCTCTTTCACCTTCTCCAATTCTCTAAACCTCTCCTGCAACATGGCAATGGCTTTCATTCTCAATCAATCCCACTCCCACAAATTAATTAAGTATATAGCACTCGATCTACTCAAACACTATCAAACTAGTTAGTTGCTACTATACACTTTATATATATAGGCAGCCAGGCCAGGCGGGCAGGCCTTCCTTCTCTTAAATTTATTACTTATTTTATTTTGTTTTGTTTTGTTGGGGAATTAATTCAATTCTAAGTCGCACACGTTTCAAAATCATATCTTTTTTTTTTTTTGAACGACAAATTTGGATCATTAACGGGGGTATTACCCACCCACTCGATCATCTCCAATCTCCATCAGGAGGAAACTAACCATAGGTGAGAAAACCCCTGTATCACATTAACGAATTCAATGGCCTAGCTCAAAAATGTGATTTTTGTTCCAATTTATATATATATATATATATATATATATATATATATATATATATATATATATATATATATATATAGGGAGAGGATCATTTGAGAACCAATTGGGTTTGAGAACTTTTGAGAACCATTTTGAGCCACAAGTTATATATAGGGAAATCCCCCCCATGAATTTGAATGCTTCCCCCCGTGAAAATTAGTGGCTCAGAATGGTTCTCAAACGTTCTCAAAGAAAAAAGTTCTCATTCGAACCTAACCCTATATATATATATATATAGTGAAAAGTTCATTGTAGACACCCCCATAAGTGTAGACAGGTAGACACCATTTTTCACCATTAGATCTCTTGATCTAATGGTTGTGATTAATTTTCTTTTTTCTTTTTTTCTTTTTTCTCATTAATTAGAAACTTTCACGTGTGAAAAAAGCTATTTCACATGCGAAAGTGTTTACAATGAACCTATATATATATATATATATATATATATATATATATATATATATATATATATTGTCCCACTCGTTTTTTTCATTTTATTGTTTCCTTCATCATAGTTAGATTAAAATTGTATACGCTTGTATATACATTTAGACGAAAAAATATTAGTTTCATATTCCTTTAATAACAAAAACCATATGTGATTATATCAGATACAGTGGTTCGCACACTTTGTAGGTTAATTTGAATTTTTGTACAATAACTCATCCATGTATGTTATCTGGCTATATGAGTTGAGTGATATGATATTATTCTAGTGGAGAATGATTGAAAAAGAGAAAGAAGAGGAATTGGCAGCTAAGTGATAAGAATCCAAACATAAAACAACATTGAGGCCAATCTAGAAGTACTTGTTAGATGTAGTGTAATTAATGAGGGTATTGAAGACTAAAATGAGAAAAAAAGGTTTTGCGAGAAACTCCAAAAAAGAGTTTAGAAGATAGCGAATGGAAGGATGCATTTGGAGGAATATGAATATAATAGGCAGGGCAGGTAGGTCCCCTCACAACACCAAAAAAGCTTAAAGCACTCCTTTAGCTTAAGAATGGCGCCCTCTTTTCATGGACAATAATAGCTTTACATATTTTTAATTATCATTTCTGCCCTTTTCAAGTTTTTTCTACTTGTTCTACCATTGTACAAATACACATTGCAACTACCAAACCATCATATCGTACACACTAAACACGCCCTTTCATAAATATTTTTTTTTACAAAAAAATGCCATCCCAATGAAAATCATACTTATGTTAAATCCGTCGGTGACTATCGCACGAACTTTAAATAATTAGTGTTGCAGAAAGCCCGATTGATTATTTGGCGGTCCCCAAGCAATTACGATTAAGGGTTAGAGAGTCATTGGTGGTCAACGCGGTCAACAATGATGAATCCCCGATTAAAAAAAAAAGCCTTAAAAATACACAATCCATGATCCAAGATCAATGTTTTAACTTTTAGTTTATATTTTATATACTAAAAAAACAAAATTGTATGGTGAATGATAGCATACGATATTATTTTATAAAATAATAATATTTTATATCTATAAATTTAATAATGTGTGTTTGTTTTTTGATATTATTAAACGTATTGGACCTGTATTATGGTAGTTTATGACTTAAATGTTTATTTAGGTAGTAGATTATGATTTTTTAAATGTTATTTACTTATTATATTAAGATATTGGTAATATATAAATGTTTTTATTTAATTTTTTTATAATAATATAGGGTCTCCAATTAATCCGCTAAATCCCTTAACCCGAGTCGACTGTCGAGCTACCACTGAGCGATTTCTACAACCTTACAAAAAAAAATCAAACACCGTCGGAATAACTTAGACAAGTTGTTATAACTTTAAATGTATAGTTACAATCAACATTTAAAAAATAAAAAATAAAAACGTCAACTTTGTATAGACTCTCCTTTGTAGACAATGTATTCAATATATGGGTCAGTTCTCATGGTTTCAAAAAGTATGATAATCGGGTAGCTTAAAGACCAGATTATTTGCTCTACCCATCAAAGACTCGGTTATTTAAAAATGTTAGGCTTTTCCAAATATTCAAAAGGTATTTATTTTTTATGTTGCTAAACAAGTTATTGGTGTTTTCTATTACTAATCAAGTGACCATTGTTTTTTAGATGTTTTTTTTTTATGAAATCAACTTGCTAAAGTTCGTTAAAGATTGAAGTTGTATAGAGACATTGAGATGAAAATTTGACAATATTAATTTGTTGAATTATTGGCTTACTATTGATATAATTACTTTTACTATTTATTTGTGTTACTTTCGGTCCTTCTGTTTCAAAAATTCCAAACCGTGTCATTTTTAATATGAATCTGGGCCTAAATCTCAATTCGCATCACAGGCCTGCTAAATTTTAAAAAATTAGTCTTGTGAAGTTTTAATCTAGTTAAATTGTAAGACCCTTGGGTATTTTATTTTCTTGGCAATTGATTTTTCTTGTTTTTCCATAGCTTGTATTTTGACAGCTTGTAATTTTGTTTGAAAACTTGTATTTTTTTACATCTTTGTATTTTTTTTTCTTGTAAGATGCATGTGCGATGTAGTATATTTACACACTTGTCTAGAAACAACTAAGGATAATAATCTTTGGCATTCAAATGGGTTAGGATTTTCATAACAAATTAAGTACATAAAGCATTTATGATTTATAAATCTTTTAAAATGGAAAAGTGTCTTATTTAACGGGTAGGGGTCAAGGCCCATATACCCGCGGACCCATTTATAAAGGCCTGTTAAACCGTTTAAATAAGTGTACGGATACATGTTCACTTTATTGGCTTAAACGGGTATGTGTTTGCATGGGTAGGGAACAAGTATGGCGGATAAAAGCCGTTTGCACAATTCTACAATAAATAAATTGAGGGTTGGGTTATTCTATGAAGTCTAATTATTATAAGAAGGGTTTGATGCCATTAAATTTGTTGTTAAACACTTATTAATGGTTGAAATCAAATTGGTGGAGAAAAGTTGGTGCGGGGACATTTTAGCCCCTTATCCGCTTTTGTTGACTTTTATCAAGCTTCCCCACTTTTTTTTAAGGAAAACCAGAAAAATGACAAATTTAACACTCTTTTTTTTACCAAAATGACCGCCTTTATTTTGCTTTCTCCAAATGATCATTTATCCCTACAGCCAATAAAAAGTAGTCACGTCAGCGCCGATGGCAAATATTATTCGCCACATGTCCTAAAAGAGCCATTAACACGCCGCCACGTAGGCAAGACGACAACAACGACAAGACCAGGTGGCCAACTTCCTAATCAATGAATATTCTTAGGATGCATGCGTCACCCAATCAGATCATGCCACGTGTCCCAGAAGACAAAGTTTAGCCGGTGGTAAAGCTTGGAATGCAATGTTTAGGCGGCGGAAACTGCGTGGAAGGCATAGTTTTATGTCGGCAAAGCTTGGAAAGAAAAGTTTGCCGTCTTAGCTTTTTAGCCTTCTGGACACGTTGAGGTTGCTGATTCAGTAAAATTAATGTAGGACCATAGAATATCCAATGCTTACGTGGTGTCACTGTTGTAAAACTCGTCTGAGGCGACCAATACTCCCCACATACGCCTAGTACTCCTTGAGTACTCTCCCATATTCCTCGAGTACTCCCCCGACTTGGGCGAGTACTCGCAACTCCCCCATCAACCGACTTGAGAGCGCCCAATAACTTTTGCAACCATGTGTTGCGTGCTGTGATTGGACCAACTTGGTCAATGGCCATATGGAGAAGGCACAAAATTGGTGGTCATTGTGTTAAAAACGTTAATCAAAGTGACTAGATTGGTGATTTTCCTTTTTTTTAAACATTCTTAACTTTTATACATAACATTAATTATTATTTTATAATTGCATCATAGAAATAAGTGTTTATTTTATCTTTAAAATAAGTATAGTAGCTATATATAAAATTAAAAGAAGTTATGTTTTTCAGCTCCTTGTGTTTTCTAGTACATCAATATGTCTTTCTGTTAGTCATTGTGTCTTCCAAACTAGTTAGGTCTTGACAACATAATTGTGGAATAACATGAAATGAGTTAAAACGTGAAAAATAACAATGAATGCGTATTACAAAATAACCTGAAACACAAGACATAATGATCTAACCCTTTTTCCCTTTTAATTGTATTTGATATACCCCTTCGATTTATTGTATAGTATCTCAAAACACACAATACCAAAAAGCTTCCCCTCAATATATAGGACACATGTTAAGCCCATAAACTTTATTTTTTTATATATAAAAGATTTATTAGTTAACCAAACACTATATGTTTATACTTAAACTAATGATGACAAAGTTCTTTAAGTTTATATTAGATTTTCTTTAGAAAATAATACAGTAAATTAATAAAAGTTTAAAAGGTTGTAGAAATATATTTAAATGAAGAAAAGTTTAAAGTGATAACCATATATATTTAGTGCAATGTTTGTGACCAACACAATATATACTTTCTTATCGAATAAAAATAAACTTATGAATATAGTGTTTAAATGTCTTAATA
>JBCNJP010001241.1:0-15004 GCA_039602395.1 Deinandra increscens subsp. villosa | reverse complement strand
CCTGGGGCGGTACGCCCCAAATTGGCCGACAGAAGAAAAATTAGGGTTTAGTATTTAAACTTGTTCTTTAAGTTTTTATTGAATCATCTATTGTTCCAGACGACCAGAGGCTAGGATTTTGCGAATTTCACTTGTTCTTTGGAGTTTTTGTGAGCAATTAATCATTCGGTACATTCTTTTAATGCAATCTTTCAATAAAACCATGTTTGTTTCATTAGCCATGTCCGGCTAATCCACCACTAACCGCTTTTGGTGATTGGTTGGTGGATTCGTTCTATGACTAACCTATTATTAAACTAGTTACCCGCATGCTAAACTGTTTAACCTAACTAGTAATCTAGGGTTTTAGTGGTCCCCTGTTTATCGATCCAGCACTTTCTTGCGGCAGGACTAATCAGCCCATTAGGAATTTAGGTTATTAGGTCAGGGAGGCAATTGGGGGGCATGTCTATGTGTCGCTAGGAAGTAATTAGGTTTGTTTAGATCGGTAGCCAACCAGGATCCAGAAGTGGTTAGATTTGTCTCATTTGATAGTTCAATCAATTTTTAGGATAAAGTTAGTTATTTGGTAGTTAATTCACCTCAATCAAATCAAAACAGCTAAGTGGCAACCCTAGGTAATTTTAGGTTAATTAGTCAATTTAGTTAAGTACTTAGTCAACTAGTTAAGATCCACATATTCCCTAGGTTCGATAACCCTTGCTTCACTACTACATAATCAATCTAAGTTGGGGATTTGAAACGGCCTGACAAACCGTTATCAAATTGGCGCCGTTGCCGGGGAATTAGTGCGCTTTTTGATTAGTTGATTTTTGCTTAATTTGCATTTTTATTTAATTTTTTCAAAAAATTCAAAAAACCCAAAAATAGTGTTTTTATTCCAGTAATTATTTTCTGCATCTAAAAAAAAAAAAAAAAATTTAAATTAATTTTTTGTCGATTTCCAGATCGGGGCGGTACGCCTAAGAATCCAACTTCCTGGGCGGTACGCCTTGGTTCAATTTTCACAGAAAGTTTTCCAAATTTTGACCATCCAAGTTTCGATTTTTCTTGTTCTATTGCATTATTTACACCCCCTGGAACAGTGCTACGTAATTGGTTTGCTCTTTTGTGACCGATTTGCAGGTTTTAGGTGATTGTGCATGCATACGCGGCATTCCCGCAAGACCTCACCGTTGATTTACAATCCGGAAATTGAGAGAACAGCTCGGCAGAACCGAGCAGAACAGAGAAACAGAAGAGACATGGAGGGCCAGAATCCCAACCCCGACCCGAATATCAACCTCAACCCAAACCAAAACCCAAACCAAAATCCCGATCAAAACCCCAACCCAAATGCAAACCCCAACCCACATCAATACCAACCACAAAACCAACCCCAGAATGAGCCAGTAAACCCCGCCATGCCACAAGCTCAAGACCCAAACATCCCTCCAGAACAAATCCCACCATTTCGGGTGCACGGGCACAATTCTTTACCATCCCTTTCCCCTAAATCTTCATTCCATGAAGAGGAAGGTTACCACTACCATGCTAGACAGCCAAGTCCACCTCGCCAACAACAACCACCTTTATTCCGCCGAGCCCCACCACAACAACCTCCACCACCACAAAACCCACCCCGCTTCCGACAAAATCCCGTGTACGAAGGCCAAGATTGGCAAGGACAAGAGGGTCAGTGGGGGCAAGACTGGTATGACCCAAATGAAGATGACGACGGATATGGGTATAGAGAGGAACCACCGGTTGACATTCCAAGGAACAGAGCACGAGCTCCACAGGCAAATGTTGCCCCACAAGGAAGAAGAGCTTCCCCCCAAGAGGAGTTCCACAATTCAACCATGGGGGAGCTCGTCTTCAAATGGAAGGAGGAGTCCCACGATTGGTAGAAAACCCACCGGTTCAGGGAGTGGCTAGCCATTTCAAGCCAATAGTTGTCCCAAGTGCATCACCAGTCGTCACACCAATCGGGGACAATAGAAGAGCATTTGAAGTCCGTCCGCAATATTTGAGCCATTTGCCGGAGTTTTATGGGAAAAGATCCGAAGAGCCATATCATCATATTCATAGCTTTGAGTCCGCTTGCATACCGATTGGAGCCACGGGGTTCACACAGAACGATGTCAAGCTAATGCTTTTCTCATACACCCTCAAAGATCGAGCACGAAGATGGTTCGAGAGTCTCACACCCAATAGCATCTATACTTGGGTGCAATTGCAAGAAGCTTTCCTTGAAGAATACTATCCGATGAGCAAAACCAGTGAGGTCAAGGAAGAGATCCGATCCTTCCAACAACATAGCGGAGAACCATTTCACGAGGCCTTCACTCGGTTCAAGGAAATGTTGCGTAAGTGCCCACATCATCGAATTGACACTTGGGATCTCATCAAAGCATTCTATGATGGTCTCCTACCTGAGGATATTCGAGATTTGAACTCCATCAGCAATGGCACCTTTTTGACCAACACGGAAGAGGTAGATTGGGGGCACATGGAAAGACTTAGTGCCACCTCCAAGCGACTAGCTCAAAATGGAAGACGATCGAGATCCACCTCGGTCAAATCGGTCGACTATGAGGCGGAGGAAAGGATAGAGAAGCTACGTCAACAGAACCTCCTTTTGGAGAAGCAGGTAGCGAGCATGAAATTGGGGGGAGTACCCGACGAGGTGAAGGTAAGTGCACAAATTCCGGTGTGCACTATTTGTGGCGAGTTGGGACATGCAGCTGGTTCTTGTTCGAGTGGGATGCAGCAGAGTGAGGATGTCAACTATGTGCAAGGGGCCATGAACTCCAACACCTACCATCCTAACCTTCGCAATCATCCAAATTTCAGGTATGGTGATGCTAACAACCAGTTAAATCCTAACTTTCAAAGTTCTAATGTGCAGGGTGGAGCTCAGACGCAGTATCAAAGCCGGCCATCAGGGTACAACCAAGGGGGCTACCAACGGAACACCTACACTCAAGGTGGACATCCGCCCCAAAGGAGCTACCAACAAGCTCAACCGGCACCAGATGATGGGATGCAAGCTCAGTTTGCCGCCATGATGGCGAAAATGGATTCAATTGCGGATAAAGTTAATGGGTTTGAACGGAGGTTCGAGGTCAATGAGAAAACCATGGCAGCTGTTCAGAAACAATTGGGCCAATTGGCGGCCGAGTCATCAAAGCGGGATCCGGGAAAATTGCCCAGCGACACCACCATCAACCCACAACATCAACAGAATCAACCTTCCAGCTCGAAGAACACGAGACACGTGCCAATCAACAAGATCACAACCTTGCGATCAGGTAAGTCTGTAGATAATAAGGTGGGGACACCTCCACCGCAAGTTGATGGGGTGGTGGAGGATTGGGTAAGTGATAATGAAAGTGAGCCGGAAACCGACCAAACAACCCCAAAATCTGTTGAAACTGAGTCTAGTAACCCTAGGAACATAAAGAAAGTAACTTTTAATGAATCAAATAATAGGGTGATAGATAATGAGGTGGTTGAACATAAAAAGTCGGTCCCTTTTCCACAAGCCTTAATTGATCCTAATAAGAAAACAACATCTAAACGGGGCCCACAACAAGATGAGATGTGGGACATTTTTAAACAAGTAAAAATCAATCTACCCCTTTTAGATGCAATTAGGCAAATTCCGGCTTACGCAAAGTACTTGAAAGATATGTGCACTCAAAAGCGGAATTATAAGATTCCGAAACAGCTTGATGCAAATGCAGATGTGAGTGCCATAATTTCAGGCATTTTGCCCAAGAAACTCCAAGATCCGGGGGCACCAATTATTTCAATTCAAGTTGGTGACTTTCAGATGACCCGCGCCCTTTTGGATCTTGGAGCGAGTGTGAGTATTTTACCGGGGAGCTTGTACGATCAATACGATTTTGGA
Organism: Deinandra increscens subsp. villosa; assembly: GCA_039602395.1. NCBI lineage: Eukaryota > Viridiplantae > Streptophyta > Magnoliopsida > Asterales > Asteraceae > Deinandra > Deinandra increscens. Next base: position 11,109 of record JBCNJP010001241.1, on the reverse strand, counting down.
CCTTTGAAAAAGGCCGACACTACGGTGATTTTGGCCGATTTGACCCCTAAGCTTCCCCGGGGAATTCTATCGGATGTTATTGTTAAAGTTAATGAATTTTTCTATCCGGTAGATTTCTTGGTTCTTGATTACGTGTCAGTTGAAAAAACCGCTCAACCAACGGTAATTTTGGGTCGACCTTTTCTAGCTACTAGTCATTCTCAAATTGATTGTAGGTCGGGTACCGTTGATATGACTTTTGGGAACCGCAAAATGCGGTTAAGTGTTTTTGGTAATGTGACTAACCCTCGGGACGACGATGAATGCTTTCGGGCTGAAATTGTTGATGGTCTTAAGCCTCCATTTTTTCCTGTTAATGAGGAGGATGGGACCCCCGAGGAATTTGCTTTGTTTGGCAGGGGTTATGCAGGTATGATCAAGGAGATGGAAGCAGAGGATGAGAGCCACGAGTTGATGGCATTGAGAGACCAAAGACCACCATGGTCTATTCAAGTGGAGAGCTTACCGGAGCATATCGACTCACAATTGAAGCCTTCACTCGAATCACCACCTTCACTTGAACTTAAAGAACTTCCTAAACATTTGAAGTATAATTTTGTTGGTGAGAATAACACGCTTCCGGTTATTGTTTCTGCAGGTTTAACTAAGGAGCAGGAGGAAGAGTTGATGAAGGTGTTAGTGAAGCATCGGGCGGCTATTGGATGGACCATTGCAGACTTGAAGGGAATCAGTCCATCCATAGTCATGCACAAGATCATTACTGAGGAAGGAGCAAAGCCCGCGAGAGATGCACAAAGGAGGCTTAACCCAAACATGCGTGAGGTAGTCAAGAAGGAGGTACTCAAATGGCTTGATGCAGGTATTATCTATCCTATCTCCGATAGCACATGGGTAAGTCCAACTCAAACCGTTCCTAAAAAAGCTGGAATTCAAATAGTTAGGAACGAGAAGGGTGAGGAAATAGCCACCCGACCGGTAACCGGGTGGCGAATTTGCATTGATTATAGGAAGTTGAATTCTGCAACGTCCAAAGACCATTTTCCTCTACCCTTCATTGACCAAATAATTGAGAAGTTGTCCGGTCAAAAGTTTTACTGTTTTCTAGACGGTTACTCGGGGTACAACCAAATTGCTATTCACCCCGATGACCAACAAAAGACCACTTTTACTTGTCCTTATGGCACCTTTGCTTTCCGAAGGATGCCATTCGGTTTGTGTAATGCCCCGGCCACTTTTCAAAGATGCATGATGGCTATTTTTTCTGATATGATCGGGGATTCACTTGAAATTTTCATGGACGACTTTTCAATTTTTGGTACATCGTTTGAGTCTTGTTTGAACCAATTAACACGAGTTTTAGAACGTTGCATAGAAACCAATCTAGTGTTAAGTTGGGAGAAGAGCCATTTTATGGTTCAAGAGGGGATCGTGTTGGGACACGTGGTGTCAAGTCGTGGGATTGAGGTTGATAGGGCAAAAATCAAAGTAATTTCAACTTTGCCTCCTCCCACGAATGTTAAGGGCATTAGAGCATTTTTAGGTCATGCCGGTTTTTATAGGAGGTTCATTAAAGATTTTAGCAAAATTACCAAACCTCTTTGCAAACTGTTGTTAAAAGATGAAGTTTTTGATTTTAATGATGAGTGTCTAATTTCTTTTAACACTTTGAAAAATAAATTAATTGAGGCACCAGTTTTGCAAGCACCTGATTGGTCGATACCTTTTGAAATTATGTGTGATGCCTCAGATTTTGCTGTTGGGGCGGTTTTGGGTCAAAGGGTAGATAAAAAACCGGTTGTGATTTATTATGCAAGTAAGACTTTAGATGGGGCTCAATTGAATTATACTACCACTGAAAAAGAATTACTTGCAGTTGTGTTTGCTCTTGATAAGTTCAGGTCATACATCTGGGGAAGCAAAGTGATAGTGTATTCGGACCACAGTGCGGTCCGGTACTTGATGGAGAAGAAGGATGCCAAGCCGAGGCTCATTCGGTGGATCCTTTTGTTGCAGGAATTCAATCTGGAGATTAGAGACAAGAAGGGTAGTGAAAATGTGGTGGCGGACCATTTGTCCCGATTGCCCCACATTGAAGAAGACGAAGATGAATGGAGCATCAATGAGATGTTTCCGGATGAACATTTGTTAAGTGTTTCTAATTTACCTTGGTATGCTAATATTGTCAATTATTTGGATGCAGGTACAATTCCGGAACATTGGCCAAGGAGAAAGAAGTTGCATTTGAAGTCTCAAGCACAGAAATACATATGGGATGAGCCGGATTTGTTCAAGGTAGGACCGGATCAAGTGATCTGGAGGTGCATACCAGAGTCGGAGGTACAAGCAGTGTTGGAACTGGTTCACGCATCGGCATGTGGAGGTCACTTTAGTGGACACAAGACGGGTCACCGGGTTCTTTCATCCGGTTTGTTTTGGCCCACACTTTTCAGGGATGCGTTTGAGTTTGTGAAGCATTGCACGAGATGTCAGCAGATGGGAAGCATCACAAAGCGTGATGAAATGCCTTTGCAACCAATTTTGGTTGTAGAGATTTTTGATGTTTGGGGCATAGATTTTATGGGCCCTTTCCCTAACTCTAATGGTTTTCTTTACATTCTAGTAGCGGTAGATTATGTGTCCAAATGGATAGAAGCCGTAGCTACTAAGACCAATGACCATAGTGTAGTTTGCAAATTTGTCCAACAAAATATTTTTTCTAGGTTTGGAATCCCTCGTGTGATCATAAGTGATGGGGGGTCCCATTTCAAGAACTTTAAATTTGGCAAACTACTCAAGAAGTATGGCATAGACCACCGAATTGCAACCCCATATCATCCGCAAACAAGCGGTCAAGTGGAGGTTTCCAATCGGCAAATCAAAGAAATTTTACAGAAAACTGTGCGAATCGACCGCAAGGATTGGTCTTCCAAATTAAATGACGCCTTGTGGGCGTATCGCACTGCTTTTAAAACGCCTATTGGAACCACTCCCTATCGGTTGGTCTATGGGAAGGGATGTCATCTACCTGTTGAGTTAGCTCACAGAGCACTATGGGCTGTGAAAGAAGTTAACTTGGATTATGATGCTGCAGGTAGAGAAAGGAAGCTACAGCTGGGAGAATTGGAAGAGTTACGCGATGAGGCGTACGAGAGTGCCGATGCTTACAAGAATAAGATGAAGAAAGTGCATGATGCACGATTGAAGAAGATGGATTTCCAGGTAGGTCAAAAGGTTTGGTTATTTAACTCACGGTTGAAATTGTTTCCAGGTAAGCTGAAAAGCAAATGGACGGGGCCATTCCTCATCACAAGTGTGGGGGGATATGGTAATTTCGAGATTGAAGACATGGATGACCACCTGAAGCATGTAGTTAATGGGCATAGGTTGAAGCCGTATTTGGACTCGGCAGACATTCACGGGCAAGTTGACAAAGACGATTACTTCTTGGCGCCCGCTTCTGAAAGCCCTGAAACGTGAAAGGGAAGTACGGTCTGGCTGAAGACCTTAAAAACTTAGCGCTAACTGGGAGGCAACCCAGCGGTTTGTTTTTCGTTTCATTTTCGTGTGTTTTTCGTAGTTTTGTTAGATTTTACGTTTTGGTGTGTTTTTCAGGAAATCGGGAAGCTCAGGAGTGGATTTGTGCCATATACTGCATTCCAGGTAAGTGTTAGTCAAATTTTTGCAGTAAACATGCTCGGTGGTGTAAAATGAGTTGTTTTTCCAGAGATAGAAAATTTTTGAGGTCCCAAATTTTCAAAACTTTCTGCCAAAATAGGGCATGGGCGGTACGCCCAAGATGACCGTATCCTGGGCGGTACGCCTAAAAATTTTCTCGAAATTTGCAATTTTAAAAATCCGGGCGGTACGCCCTAACCCATTACACTTTGGGCGGTACGCCCGGATTTTGAACGAAAAAAAAAATACAAAACAGCAGCGGTGGGTCGGTTTCTTCACAACCCACCACCGCTCCACACTTTTCTCTCGAAACCACCGACGACCGCCAACCACTACCGTCCACCGCTGTTCACCACCGAGCGCAGCCGCCACCGAAATCTACCACCACCACCATCACTTGAACCGTGACCGCCCCCACCTCTGTTATCATCCACTGAGATTCCAGACCGCCGCCGCACACCGACGACCACCGACTGCCGCTGCGATCGCCGATAACTACCACTTGTTCATTCCGAGCTTCATCAGGATGTCGGACCGGCAAGGGTCTAGTTCCGGGACACGCGGTCCCAAGAGGAGGCGACGTGGAGATCCGGATGCCGCTGTTCCGGTTCCCCCATTCAGACGGAGGATCATAGGGTATTGGGGACCGGAGATTCTACCGGAGGCGGATATGCCAGCACCGCCGGTCGCGAGGAGGAACCATCAGCACCACTCGCTGCTGAGGTTCGAGCACGGGTCGCACGAGGAGAGGCAGATGAGGAGGTTCGTCGTGATGCCCCTGTTACATCACCGTACGATCGATTGGGGGCTGATTGCACAGTTAGGACAGCTTGAGAGGATCAGGGGTTTAGTGACTGAGAGATGGAGGAGGGCATTGACCCCGGACGACCATCAGTACTTGGAGCTTACTGTGGAGTTCTTATCTACTTTCCAGGTGGGTCCTGGGAAGTTTGGCGACGGGAACGCCCTGACATTCGCTTTAGGCCGTCGGACGCATCGCATGAGTATTCCAGCGTTCGCGGTCTTGTCAGGGTTGTACACCCAGGAGGAGGCTGAGGCGCCAGAGTTTGCGGAGCTGCCGCGCGGGGTTTTCAGCCGAGCACACCCACAGGGGGTTACTGATTTGCAGCTCGCCGCGTTTTGGGATGAGATAGGCGCAGTTCCTTATTTGGATAGTGTGATTGAGTCACAGATCCGCGACCCTGTTATTCGTTATATTCATAGGATTGTCGCATGTACTATTCTCGGTCGCCGTTCTGGCGTCGAGAAGTGCACGAAGTTGGATCTGGTGGTGCTGCGTTCGATTGTTGGAGGTCATGACCTCAACATTGCTGGGGTTTTGGTAGCGTCATTTGCACGGAGGAGGACATTGGGTACGGGTGTTCATTTGAGTATGGGGCCTTATGTGACGAGATTGGCTAGAGGGTTAGGAGTGTTTGATCAGGGTAGGTATTTGGAGACGCATCTGACCAGTGGGGCTGAGACGTCGCATTATGAGCTGGGTGATATGCGGTTGGCCAAGATGGTCACCATGACTGATCCACCGCAGTGGGAGGCGGTGCGAGATAGGGTTGTTGTAGGTGATGAGGCTGCTAGGGCTGCGAGGCAGCATAGGATATTGCACCAGGTTGAGAGGCCGTTGAGGCAGAGACCGGAGAGGCCGCCGAGGGCCGATCAGGTCACGTTGGCTATGGTTCAGGAGACGGTACTGGATTATGTGGATGTGAGATTTGAGAGGATAGAGCGGGCGATGCGCTGTATGATGACCCATCAGGGTATGGCTATCCCTGATTTCTTTCAGGAGCCCGAGGGTGATGCTGGAGGTGATGATGCTGATGCTGGTGGAGATGAGGGTGGTGATCCAGATGCTGGTCCTAGTGGAGATACTGGAGATGCTGGAGATGATGAGGAGGTGTAGGTGTTGATCATGCTGACTTCGCTACCATTGCCGATCGGTTTTGTTTCTTTACCCTTGTACTTTTTTGGTTATTTTGTTTTTGCTAGATCATGGTCTGTATGATATTTTACTATATGATAACTGGGGGTACTGTACGGGGTAACCGGTTGGGTGGTTGTGATTTTATTTTTGATGTATATATAGTTGGTATGATGTGTTTATTTCTTGGTAGCACCATGATTGAGATGTGACATTCCATACATTACTTCTTCCATCCGATTTCTGGAATTCACGATCTACGCGAGAGGGTGTTGGACGACTTCTGAGGAGCTTTTCGCGATGTTATCAGGGGAGTGTGTTCCAACTTTTGCTTTTTATTTATTTATTTTTCTTCTTATTTATGCATTCTATTTTATCTTTATTTTTATTTTAATTTCACCGTTCGTGTCTGTATATTCGTCATGTGCGTGTTTCCTATCACATTGAGGGCAATGTCGATCTTAAGTGTGGAGAGGGAGACAGGACGTCAGTTTTTAGTAGTTTTTCAAATTTTCAAATGTTTGTTATTTTGAAAGAAAAAAAAAAAGTAAAAAACATCAAAAATCCAAAAAGATTTTGCAATTTTTGAGTCATTTGTAGTTTAAGTATTTGAGTCAAATCTGTTTTGGGAAAATTGTCAGTACATGGAAAATGATAGTACAATTGGGAGTCAATTTTCAGAATTAAAATTAAATAAAGAAAGGGAAAAGTGGTAAGAAAAGGAGAGAATGGAAAATATATCTAATTTGTGATGTGTCGGTAGGCCCAACTGATTTAGTAAAGCTTAATTATCCCGTTGTGTTTATTGTTGTATAAATATGTAAATAATTTAGCTTGCTAGTGGGTTCCCATTTTAGAGGTTAGAGTGATGTTGAAACTGATGATTAGGAGGAAAAAGATCTTTTTAGATTAGAGACTTATATATCCTCAGAATAACTGGCACGTTATGATCTTTTTGCGAAAGCAAATCCGAGAAATAACGGCGCCCCATCTTTCCATCTTTTGAGCATATTAGGTAATTAATTGGTTAATGAATTAGAGTGAAGGGACAGAATACTCACGTACGAACTAAGGATGATATCCCGTGGTGAGTGCCTCTGATGATGTTCCGGATCTCGCGGACAGAACACTCACGTATGATTTCGGGGGTAAGACCTTGTGAGAGAATGCCTCTGATGATGTCCGTTGGTAAGTATAGATAAAATTAACCAGCTATAAAAAAAAAAAAAAAATAAATAAATAAAAAAAAAAAGAGAAAAAGAAAAGAAAAAAAATTAGAAAAAATCAGTAGTCAAATAAATGCTCAACAACTTCATTCATTCATTTAAATCCATCATTCTTGGGATATATGAGTATCTGATTTAACTAGGGTGGGGAAAATATAAATATTCTATCTGTATTACCCTTTGCTTTGACCGAATTTGAGTTGGGATTAGACTAAGCTAGGACTTTCTGAATGTGGGACACATAAGCAGGTTGAGACTTTATTCGGTAAATTATATAAACACATTGGGGGCTCAAAGGTCAGTGGTTGGGTTTAGTCGGATAGAAATACCGATGATTGCAATTAGTATATATGAATACATTTTGGAATGTGGAATGGAAAAAGGTTGATATTTTGAAATGTTAAAAGATTTTGAGTTGATTGTCCCGATTATGATTCCATGGCAGTTTTTCCGAGACGGAAAAAGTCAAGTGTGGGGATGTGATGTTAGTCCAATATGTCGTCGTTATAATTATTAATTTGTCACTTTTATTTATGATAGCGGTTGGATTGCATTGCATTTACACGGGTTTTGTGTTTGAGTTACTAGGGGCTAAATATATGAAATCTGAGCTTTTAAGAGAGAAGCTGAAGCTGATCGGTGCAGAGTTCGAGAAAGTTCGTGAACCGGGAATGATAAAGACTTAGAAGAAAATTGAAGAAGTTCCTGAGATTTAAATCAGGGCGGTACGCCCAGAAGAGAAGAATACAGGGCGGTACGCCCTAAACATTAGGGGCGCAGCCGGAAGAATTGATCCGGGCGGTACGCCCAGGATTGCATAACCTGGGGCGGTACGCCCCAAATTGGCCGACAGAAGAAAAATTAGGGTTTAGTATTTAAACTTGTTCTTTAAGTTTTTATTGAATCATCTATTGTTCCAGACGACCAGAGGCTAGGATTTTGCGAATTTCACTTGTTCTTTGGAGTTTTTGTGAGCAATTAATCATTCGGTACATTCTTTTAATGCAATCTTTCAATAAAACCATGTTTGTTTCATTAGCCATGTCCGGCTAATCCACCACTAACCGCTTTTGGTGATTGGTTGGTGGATTCGTTCTATGACTAACCTATTATTAAACTAGTTACCCGCATGCTAAACTGTTTAACCTAACTAGTAATCTAGGGTTTTAGTGGTCCCCTGTTTATCGATCCAGCACTTTCTTGCGGCAGGACTAATCAGCCCATTAGGAATTTAGGTTATTAGGTCAGGGAGGCAATTGGGGGGCATGTCTATGTGTCGCTAGGAAGTAATTAGGTTTGTTTAGATCGGTAGCCAACCAGGATCCAGAAGTGGTTAGATTTGTCTCATTTGATAGTTCAATCAATTTTTAGGATAAAGTTAGTTATTTGGTAGTTAATTCACCTCAATCAAATCAAAACAGCTAAGTGGCAACCCTAGGTAATTTTAGGTTAATTAGTCAATTTAGTTAAGTACTTAGTCAACTAGTTAAGATCCACATATTCCCTAGGTTCGATAACCCTTGCTTCACTACTACATAATCAATCTAAGTTGGGGATTTGAAACGGCCTGACAAACCGTTATCACGTACCTACAGCCCTGAAATCAAGGAAAAAATTAAAAAACTGCCCACGTAGTTGAATAATCGAGTATTAATAGAAACTGTCAAAATTTCACTTTTCGTAATAACTGAGAAATAAACGGATTCAGTTTGTCTTGCTATATACGGACCACTAAATTCTGATTTTCATCATTACATTTTTTTTCCACTTCCTTCACCAATATATTAACCTTTAGCATCTGATATGTTATATAACTGCAACCCTCTGCAAATTAGCAATACTTCTTTTTTAGAGGAGTAATTTTAAAATGAACTAACATTATGATTCTTCTGGTTACACAGGTAAATATGAATACAAACAGGGAACGACCACTGGATTTGGAAGACTACACAGCAACGATAAAGCAACAATAGTACAATTTATTTCGTATTAGCTTAATTTAGTTTCATTTTTATTATTGTCTGTAATATCCGGCCTCTTATATTTTTTGACGTGCTTAATTTGTTTTATTTAAGAAGTTAGAAAAGCAATTAAATAAGCTGTTATGAAATAATGAATAAGAAATTTGAGCTGTACGTTGAAATGGTCAAACAACATCCATAACTCACAGCAGTTTTAGAGATCATGGGACAACTTTTTATTCGGCATATAACATTTCCACCAACCTATGATCCATAGCAGTTTTATAATCACAAAATACTAAAGATTTCAATTTTGGAAAATAAAAAAAGCTTAGATCATGGGATAACTGTTTTTATTAATGGACATGTCCACTACCCCATGATCTGTTGCAGTTGAGAAAATGCAAAAAAACTACCAAAAATGGTTGATATCTAAAAACTGTCAAAGGTCTATGGCTCAGATCATTTCAGAAAGAGGGTTTCAACGGTGAGGATTGTGCCACGTAGGGTAACTACCCATTGCTAACAATAGTTATTTAATTTAATACAATGTTGCGTGAAGGAATCCACAAAACAAATAGTGCGCCCAAGCTTTGGGTTCCTTGCTTGCTTCACCTTCAACCGAATACCCATAGTAACGCCATCCCAGTAGCTGAACTCGCAATCAGCACCAATAAAATAATCTCCTTGTTTCTATATTGATACGACGTGATATCTGTAAGTAGTATCGTCTCATTAAAAGCCCGATTGCCACTAGGGAGGAAGTAAGTGTTGGGTTTGTGGAGCCTTGATTGGGCTCGGTGGTTTGGGCCCGTGTTATGGCCCGGTTTATTTTGTAACCCTAATATGATCTTTATTTATATTCTTCTTGTACTTGTAGCTCTCACCACGTTAAATCTCGTGTGTTCATTCTTGTTTATATTTTTTATTACGAATCCTAACAGTAAGAAGTGTATAGAAATGGAGAGAAGACTATAGACTAGCTAGCAGTCTAGGACGTCTAGGCTAGTGGAGAACATGACTAGGCAGTTGTCATGATAACAACGGCGTTCAACGGTGTCCCAAGTTTTCCGTGGACACAACAATAATGGGTACGTGGTGCCATGTGGGTTCGAGCAACGTGAGTGATTAGTTGCAGATCCAGGATTTTCAATACATAAAATGGGTGCATTAAAATGGGTCATATGGGTTGGTTAAAGCTAGTCAAATCAAATGGGTCGATTGAAACATGGTCAAACGGTCGGTCAGTAATGTTATGATGGGCATTTTACATGTTTATTTATATGGCTATAAATTTTCCATGTTAGTCCCTCTATTTGGATGTTCACATATATGTGCTACGTGTAGTGGTGAACCTAGAAATTTTTTTGATGGGGTTTGGAAATTTTCGAGGTCCCCTCTATACATACATATTTTTTTTAAAACCTCTTCTGTTCGGTTCGGTTCAAGTCACGTTACATGATAACATCAACATATTCAGGAGTCTTCAAAGATGAGGGACCGACTTTTCGTATTAGAAATTGGTCCATATTAGTATATTACCAACATATAAAAATACAAAATAAACACAATTAGACCACTATGTTTGAACTATATCACAACAAATTAGGCCACCGAATATATTATCAATTCAATAGATATGATACTCAAATTTAATTAGAATTATAAATTAGATTTATATATTTTTTTATTAATTAGGTAATAACAAGTATTGGTTTTAAGAATTTGGGTAATTGGGTTAAAATTTTTATTATTGTTGGGCTTATTGGTTATGGATCATTGATCAAATATACCGATCATATTTGTTTTATAATAATTTTTTCTAATATGTTTATATTTGTAAAATTTTAAAAATGTATAACTAGATTTTTTTAGAGTTTAGGGTCGGTATAAAATTTTTTATGGGACTCGGTTATCAAATTTCTTGGGGTTCGGTCGGGATAAAATCGAATATATATTAGTATGCAAAAGAAATTAATGGGTGTCGGGTGACCCCAAGCTTATAGCTTGGGTACGCCACTGGCTACGGGGTGGGTGGTATTTACCCATAAACGAGTGAAAATGTCGCCCACTCGTTTAAAAAAGTACCAAACGGTTGATCGGATGCTAAAAATATATATATAAAAATGAATACGAATAAGTTATATAGAAAAATATAAATGTATTACTTACAAACCATCGGGTCTTCGAACACATTGATCCAATCTCGAACAAGTACCGTTTGTTCTTCCTTAGAAGTCCACTTCGACTTGGTTTCTTAACGAGTTTTTGAGTTGCTTTTGTTTTTCGTGTCTCCTTCTTGGCGGGCCTT
>JBCNJP010001237.1:0-14490 GCA_039602395.1 Deinandra increscens subsp. villosa | reverse complement strand
AAAACAAAAGACATCATAAAAACCTCAAACAGATATTTTTTGTATTTTCTGAGACAATTATATTTCTTCCCCTGTTTTTATGAGGCTTTTGAAAATAAACACTATTTTTGTTGTTTTTAAGATTTATAAAAAAATAAAAATAACAAAAAAAAATTGATCAGATCATTCCTCGAAGGCAATCATCCGAAGGCCTTCAACACACATTTCAAAATTTGGTCGTGGGAGGGGTTTTGTGAAAATGTCCGACACATTCTGATCGGAGCTTACCTTTTGAAGCTGAATCAGCTCCCGATCATAGCAATCTTGAATGAAATGTACCTTTATGTCTATATGCTTGGTTTTAGAGATGTTGGACAGGGTTTTTCACAATTTCCAGAGCAGCAGCATTGTCGCAAAAGATAGGAGTGTTAACGAATTCCATACCGTAGTCTGTGAGCTGGTTTTGGATCCACACTACCTGTGAAGTACCGGCAGATGCTGCCACGTACTCAGCTTCGGCAGTTGATTTAGATACGGTATGTTGCTTCTTGCTCTGCCAGGAAATGAGTCGATCGCCCAGATATTGACATCCTCCAGTGGTTGACTTCCGATCCAAGTCACTGCCTCCATAGTCACTGTCAGTATATGCATACAATTGAAAGTCAGTGTTCTTTGGGTACCAAAGACCAAGCCTAGGCCTGCTCTTTAGATACCTAAAAATACGTTTAACAGCATTTAAATGAGAAAGTTTAGGGTTAGCCTGATAGCGAGCACACAAGCAAACTGCATGCATAATATCTGGCCGACTTGCTGTTAAGTACATCAGTGAACCAATCATTGATCGGTACGTGAATTCGCTCACTGACTCCCCTTCTGCATCTGCTGACTAGGAGAGGTCGGGATGCCATTGGAGTTGAAATTGGCTTTGAGTCTTGCATCTTGAATTTCTCTAGGATCTCATTCACATACTTGGCTTGGTGAATAAGAATCCCAGATTCATCTTGTTTAACTTGCAAGGCTAGGAAGAAACTCATCTCCCCCTGATCGCTCATTTCAAACTTCTTCTTCATAATCTCCTCAAATTCGGTGCACAATTCCTCGTTTGTAGAGCCGTAGATGATGTCATCTACATACACTTGCACCATGATTATGTCCTCATTCACTCTCTTCCTAAACAAAGTTTGATCAACAACTCCTCTTGCATATCCATTCTCCACCAGGTGATTGGACAACATTTCATACCAGGTACGAGGAGCTTGATGCAAACCGTACAAGGCCTTATCCAGCAGATAAACATGATCTGGATTTTCTTCATCTACGAACCCTGGTGGTTGGGTTACATAAACTTCTTCGTTCATCTCTGCATACAGGAAGGCAGTCTTCACATCCATCTGATGGACTGTAAAATTGAGATACGATGCCACAACCAGAAAGATCCGAATTGCTTCTAATCTCGCCACCGGAGCGTATACCTCGTCATAGTCAATCCCGTGAACTTGCCTGTGACCTTGTACTATTAACCTTGCCTTGTTTCTTACAATGATTCCCGAATCATCCTTCTTGTTCTTATAAAGCCACCTCGTGGGAATCACCTTCTTGCCATCAGGCCTCTTCACAAGTCGCCACACTCCCAGTTTTGAGAACTGATTAAGCTCATTGTGCATGGCCTCTATCCAATTCGGATCTCTGAGAGCAACCATCACATTCGGAGGCTCAATCTGGGAGATAAAACATGAATACATGCAGAAATTGATATCCCCTGTGCGGCTTCTGGTTGAAACACCTGCAGACACTGGTCCAAGAATGTTGCTGACTGGATGATCCTTGTTGATCCTGGATACCTGGACATCTGGCACAGACACAGAAACAGGCAGATTAGATGTAACAACATTATCATTTATATCACTGCATACCTGGACTTTGAGGTGCCTCTGAATCATTTTCACACGTTCCTGAAGTTCCCGGAGCATTTACGTTGACATTTGTGGGAACTGGAACAGGTGTCTTTTCACTGATTCTGTCAACAGAAGGTCTTGATTCAGATGGCTGAGTGATAATCTCTTCTTCTGTCACCCAAATTATGAAGATCATTCGAAAACTTGAACCCTTCAAACAGAGACCCGTAGTTAAAAATCCAATCAGGTCCGGTCCCTGCATCCGTCGGATTGTCTTCAAGCCAGTCCACGTTGAACGCTTCAATGATCAAACCAGTGGTCTTGTTATAGACTCGATAAGCACTATTTCCCGAATAACCAACGAAATAACACTCATCCGCTTTCGCCTCGAATTTCCCTACGTCGGACTGAATCAGCACCGTGCACGGACATCCGAAAGTCTTGAAATAACCCACTGTCGGCTTCTCTTTGTAGACAATCTGATATGGAGTTTTCTCATGACGTTTGTTTAACAGAACGCGATTTTGCACATAACATGCTGTGTTGACTGCCTCAGCCCAGAAGAAGATTGGTAGTTTTGCTTCACACATCATTGTCCTTGCAGCTTCAATGAGTGTCCTATTTCTTCTCTCAGCTACTCCATTCTGTTGTGGAGTGTAGGGAGCACTGAACTGTCTGTCTATGCCTTTAGCCCCACAAAACATATTCAACTCAGCATTCTTGAATTCCGTTCCGTTATCCGATCTGATAGCTTTGACCTTCTTGTTCAGCTGATTCTCAATGAGTGTGACAAACTGTTTCACTAGGGCTGGAGTTTCATACTTGTTAGACAAGAAGTAGACCCAAGTAAAACGTGAATAGTCGTCCACAATCACAAGACAATAGGAGAACTTGCTGATGCTCTGAACTTGCATAGGTCCAAATAAGTCCATGTGTAGAAGTTGTAGAACTGATGACACAGAGTTTGCTATCTTCGGACGATGTGGCAACTTGTGCTGCTTCCCCTTCGCACATGCCACACATTTTTCAACAGTTGAGAAGTCTTTAATCGGCAGCTTTCTGACATGCTCTCCCTTCGCGAGCTTAGTCAAATTTTTCATATTAGCATGCCCGAGACGTCTATGCCACAACATAGCTAAATTTTCATTCTGTTTTGAGATGAGGCATGCTTCTTCTGACGTAGGAGGATTGCCCATGTTGAGAAGATATGAGTTTGAACGTCTTGGAGTGCGCATCAGTACACACTCCTCGGGTATCTTCACACCAGGCTTCAAAATAATACACTCCTTTCGATTGAACATCACCGAATAGTCTTTGTCACAGATCTGAGAAACACTCAGCAAACTGTGCGACAGTTCCTCCACATAATGAACGTCAGAAAAAGATAGATTTCCACTCCTCACCACACCTTTCTTACTAATTCTACCACCCACACATCCTGCAAATGAAACTCCTCCACCATCGAAATCTTCTACATCTTCCAAAAGGGACAGATCTCCGGTCATGTGTCGGGAGCAACCACTATCAACGTACCAGAGATTGCTGATAGATCTTCTTGGCTGTCCCTACAAGAATAAGAAATCAATGAGATCCAGGTACCCAGGCCATAACAGATCTAGGCACACCTTTTGCATCAATGTAGTTAACTAATTGGAGAATCATCTCAGACTTTGATCCAGACACATTCTCATTTTGAATGTTGACTTTTGGTTTCCATGTGGTGGTTTTCTCTGGTTTCAACACAGTTGTTGAATTGTTGACAAACACAGATTTCTTTTGTGATGAAATGACCTTTTTACCAGTTGGCTTTTTAACCGGTGTCCACTCAAGTTTCAGTTTAGTATACACAAGTTGTTTTGTTTGAACGACACCTTTTTGTTTCAAAACCTGTTGCTCGGCTTTCGCTTTGCCATTAGGTTGATTAGCTCTTTTTACATTAGCCACTTGTTTTTCAATGAATTCTGGTTTTATCTTGTGGGAAACTCCTTTAGATACATAAGTTTGTTTTGGAGTTCTGGTCACTTTCCACTTATTAATAACAGGCTTTGTCACAGGTGCCTTTGTGTTTAAAACCTTAGACTGTTCAGTCTTCATTGGTTCAGAACACTGCTTCCCCTGAAACACAGCTTGTTGTTTCTGCTTTTGTTTTTGCTTTTCTCCGGTCATCATTTTCTCCAACATACTAGTCCGTGGGTTTTGCGGATAGTATGGTTGGTAAGGTCTATCAACACAGTTAGCTGCAAAATGTCCTGGCTTTCCACATTGAAAGCAATTCATGAGCCTAGGCCCATTGACATGGCTACAGAGGTACGTACGTCTTGGGTAAGACGACTTCCACTCTGGCTTATCATCCCATTTGTGTATAACACGTTGTTTATCCTTATCAGATTGTGTAATTAAGCAAAATTGTTCCGATTTAGATTTGTTTGTTCTATTAAAAGCTGACACAACCTGGGGATAAGCAACAAAGTCTTTGGGCTTAGTCTCACGACCTGTTTTTGTGTTAGGCACACGAATTTTAAAACCAGACACTTTTTTATTAGATTCTGAAACTTTTTTTAATAACGATACAGCTACTTGTTTTGACTTGGATGTTTCTAGTTCTGACACAAGTGCCAATACATCATCCTTAGGTAAACATAAACTAGAACTACTAGAACTACTAGACGCATGACTCTCATCCACTCTCTGACACTCCGCATCCTTCTCAGAAATGTCTTTGATTTCTACTTCATCTGCACAATAAATAAATACATCAGAAGTGCTCACACAGTTATTCAGAGAAGTATTTGATGGACCTGCTTCGCATGCGTCTGTCGTCACTCTCTCCATATTACCCAACCCATAAGTCATGTGCTTTTCATTTTCAATTTCCTCTTCTGTCATAGGCTTCACTCCAACCAAGACACTATCTAAGGGAGGTCCTTCTTCATGCATTTCCGATGCAGATCTATCTATCTGATCCTCCTCTAAGATCATTCCTATGACATCTCTAGTTTTATCTTGAGGAACAACGTTCTTGTTTGCAAAGCTAATTCCTATCCCACCTTTGTCTTTACCCATTCTAACCTCAGTTATGCAAGTATCTAGGGATTTACTAGCCTGTAACATTCTTTTGCTTCTCATAAGGTTTATATCAAGCTTAACCTGCATCTCATTGTTCTTATGCTTCAGGTCATCTATCTGCTTACTTAGCTCAGCTATTTCTAACTTAGCGTTGTCATACAAATAGGCATTCTCAGTTGCAAGGTTCTTATATTTTGCTATATCTAATTTATGGGCTTTAACCTTTTCTTCATTCTTTTGCCATCTACCCTTAAATGAACTCTTTTCACATTTTACTTTAAACAATTCTGATTCAAAGTTTTTGCAATATTGTCTAAGAGTAGTAACTATACGATCACAAACAGGGTTAGAACATACCTTGGTGTGGTCTGCTGCCATAGCTTCATTCTCCTCAGGTTCTTCTTCAGTAACCACAAAAGCATGCTCCTCTTCATCATCATCCTCCATAGTCGTCATCATAGCATGTGTCAGACTCAGATCCTTCAGCTGGGGGGTCAGATCCTTCAGCTGGGGGGTCCAGTCATAACCTCCACCTCCCTGCACTATCAAGGCACTTGTTTCGGCCTTTGCCTTCCCATCAGCTGGCTTCTTCATCTCTGCTTTCTCCTTCCTCGGTTTGCTGCACTCCCTAGCAAAATGCCCATATTCATCACAATTGTAGCACCTAAGCTTTGTCTTATCAAACCCCATTCTGATCTTGTCTTGATCCTTCCAAACATTTCGCCCTGTAGTAGCCATGAACTTCTTAGCCCTGAACACTGCCATAGCCATTTGCCAAGAGACATCCAGCATCTCCACATCCTCTGGATTAATCTGATTAAGCTCCCCCGATAGAATCTCAGAGGGAATTAGGGTTCCGGCCATTAAAGCATGGTAACTCTTCATCAATCCCATACCCAGTGCAAAATTGGGATCGTTGTTCGCCTCAGAAGTGTCACCTCCACTTGAACTAGATTGGGGTTGTGCCACAAATGCCTTCGTTTGGGTCATCAAACTTGATCCACTTCCAACAGACTTTCCTTTCTGCTTCTCATCAACCTCTTCCAACAACAAAGCTTGATTCAGCTTCCCAGCCAAACTGAGTGAGCTTATATGGTTCAACTCACGCTGCTTATCATCAATTAGCTTGGACTTCAACTTGTTGATCATTTCATCCAGAGACAACTCACTCAATTTGTTTTTGTCCTTAATAATTGAGATATTGGTGTTCCATGACTTTGGCAAACTGTTCAGCAGCTTCAAATTCTCAAATACGATAGGAAAACCGTTTCCAGCCAATTGTAGGTCCGGAAATCTCCCAAACACACGATATTTGATCGTAAATGAGTGCGGAATCCTCAAATACGATTGATTCAAGAAACAAGTAGAAGAAATAGATTCAATCTATGATAAAGATTGAATCTTGAATGAGAAATCTCTAACTTGGAAGCTGATCGTAAACACTAGAAACACAGAAATCGTAAACCTTGAATTGTATTTGAAAAGCTTACCAAAAATCGTGAACATGAGGTGGTATTTATACCACCTCATACAACTACAAGGCCAATCATAAACATGAATGAGCCCAATCATAAACAATAAAATGGCCCACATGGCCCAATAGTAAACTAAATTAAGCCCAATATCTAATAAGCCCAAACAATAAAACTAGCCCATTAACAAATGTTCATGCCTTAAATAAGCCTAGCCCAACAATCTTCCCCTAGGCATGAAACATTTGACCTTTTCTTCTATGGCAGCAGGAGATCGAATCTGAAAGTATTCAGTGTGTTGTTCGACCACCATTTGTTTGCTACAATCCGCTCTGCAGTCCCATGAAAGATACCTACCCTCACAGCATTCTCCATATCATTTTCATCACCAAGTATAGGCTGTGAAGCGAGCAACTTGATATCTCTTTCTCCGAATCTGAGCAAATCAACCGGATCATAAAAACGAAACTGCCTCATACTCTTGCAGAGCACCACCACCTCGTGTGTAGTTGGATCATAAAACCAGCAGTCAAAGTTTTTGACTAAAGTGCCATCTTGAATTTCATCCAACATATTTATAACTCTAGTGCGCTTGGTAGGTGGTCTCCGAGCTTCTCCCATGGGCTCACCAGTAGCAGGGTCAGTACCTGTCTCAACCCACCTTACCTGCTTCAGCTCAAAATCAGTGAAATTGTTTTCCAGATGGCTCAGCAAGTTGTTTCTGATAAGATCCCCATCGGAGCCGTTACACCTGTTGATAAATGGAGCTCGAAGCAGACTCCTAATCTCGGGCTCAGTCCAGGAATGAAATTGCCCACGAGTTTTGTAGTATTCCACTGGACTGAAGCCTTCACGGATTACGGCAAACAGCCTCTTTTCTGAGTCATAGTGCCAGCAAAGGATGTTTTCACGACTCCCCCTCTTGTCTAATGTGCTCTCACCAAGATCAAGGGTGTATTGTGTGGGGGCTGGACCTTGAAAGAATTCACGGAACCAGTTGTCGTGTCCCTCAGGGGCTTTGGAGATGATTCTGCCACTTCGGGCGTAATCTGACATTTCAATGTTTTCATCTCCATCATCCTCAGTTGCTTCACTTGTACCTTGAGCTGAAGAGCTTTGACCCGAGGCACCTGAAGTATTTCCCTCTACTGCACTTTTAAAGGCATTGAACTTTTTCTTCAGGTCCATCAGAGCTTCATTGAGATCCTTCATTCTTGTCTTGTCAGCCTTCTCTCTTTCTTACATCCTTCTGTTATCTGCTACCTCTTTCTCCCTCAACCTTCTGTTCTCTGCTTGCAGTGCCATAATCTCATTCTGTCTGATCCTGTTCTGAGAGATCAGAAAGTTGATATGAGGATCGGCGCTTATCCTCAGTTCAATTGGTAGCTCAGCAGCTTGAAAAGGCCTAAATCCAGGAATAGTTGTTGGCTGAGTTACCACAGGATCTGCACTCACTCTTACCGGGCTTGGAGCAATGAAGGTGTGATCAACCTCCAGAAATTGAGTTTATTCCAATTCCGGTTCCACACCATAACTTGACATTTCTGCCATCAGAGAGACAAATCTTTGCACTTGTGCTTCGAAAGATTCACCTTGGATGTGATTAAACAAATTGAATTTCTGCTTCAACATCTGCTTTCGACTCGCCTTGATGTCTGGATTTCCCTCATAAGCAACAATCAATGCATTCCACAGTTCTTTTGCCGTCTTGCAATGCTTAAAGCCTTGAGCAATGTCTGGTGTCAATGCCATGGTCATTATTGCAAATGCCCTCTCTGCCTTGTTACACCTTTCCCAGTCATCATCTTCAAACTCATCTTCAGTCTTAGCCTTTCCTATCTTAGCTCCCGCTCCATGAGTTGGTATGTGAGGTCCATTCAGCACAGCTCTCCACAACCTTAAATCAACACTCTTCAAGTGGTTCTCGAACCTATACTTCCATTCCAAAAAGTTATCTGCTGACGTAAGTCTAGGTGGACGAGTAATAGATCCAATCTCGAAGTCCAACTTCTGATACATACTTGGTTCAAAGTCCATTGCGCAAGCTTAGGGAACCTAAAACTAAAGTCTGAATGTCCAAACAAGTGAGATTACAATCGAAAACACCTGATTACGATCGGAAATGCACGATTACGATCGTGAAAGCTGTTTACGATAAAACTCAAAGTCGTAAACTCACTAACCGCCTTAAAAAGTCGTAAACTTGATTACGATGGGTGATTACGATCCCGATAGTCGTAAACACTTGATTCCGACCAGAAAATGTCGTAAACACCTTTTATGATCCTGCAAAGTCGCAAACACGATTACGACTATCAAGTACAATCGTAAACTGTTTTTGCCGGGTCGTAAACACGCCAAAGCTTCAACCTTGATGTCGTAAACAGCAGATCTTCAACAGAAACCCAGAAAGTGCAGTCGTAATCACCAAAACTCGAAGAACACAGCAGCAGCAACAGTCGTAAACCCTGAACACCTTCAAATCTTCAACCAAACTCGAACAAAAACCCAGAAAACACTTGAATCAATATCGTGAGAGCCTCGAATCTAAGATTCTTAGCTCTGATACCAATTGTAGGTCCGGAAATCTCCCAAACACACGATATTTGATCGTAAATGAGTGCGGAATCCTCAAATACGATTGATTCAAGAAACAAGTAGAAGAAATAGATTCAATCTATGATAAAGATTGAATTTTGAATGAGAAATCTCTAACTTGGAAGCTGATCGTAAACACTAGAAACACAGAAATCGTAAACCTTGAATTGTATTTGAAAAGCTTACAAAAAATCGTGAACATGAGGTGGTATTTATACCACCTCATACAACTACAAGGCCAATCATAAACATGAATGAGCCCAATCATAAACAATAAAATGGCCCACATGGCCCAATAGTAAACTAAATTAAGCCCAATATCTAATAAGCCCAAAACAATAAAACTAGCCCATTAACAAATGTTCATGCCTTAAATAAGCCTAGCCCAACAGGGAGTTCACCATATTAACTCAAATAAGTCCATTGGACCGCTATTGTGTGATGATGGGGTTCGATCAAGTTGATAAACATTGATATATTGTTGAAGCTGAGATTCAATGGAATTAAGGGGGAGAATAAAGAAAGTTTAATTCCATTATTAGCAGCTAGCTAATTTTACAGGGACTGTTTTGTAAATTGTATTAGTTAGTTAATTTCCGGTAGCTGTAGGTTGTTTATAGCCGTTAGAAGTTAGGGTTTATATATTGAGTTCATGTAATTGTTTCCGGTTAATCAATAAGAGTAATCTCACCGTCTTTCCAAATTCATCCATACTACGAGTGAGTTCATGAGAGATTAAGTGCTCATATGATCGGATTATCACTTTGAATGTTTTGATTTGGTTTCTCTTGAATCATGTAGTTTTTTATGGAACTTTCTTAAGGAATTTCATTTATACATTCACTAGAAGTGAAGTTGATAACGAAACAAACAATCGAGTTTTATCCATAAATCAGTTCTCATCTCGCTGGCAGTACTAGAGCTCCACGTCGGTTGATCGAAACAGGTTGCAAGCACTTATACGTGTGCATTTTGGTGACGCAACAATTTATTACAACCCTTCATCGTGTGTTCCATATATGAAATTCCAGTCGCTCGCTCTTGGTAGAAAATTTAAAATCTGAATATTGGGTTTCGACTTTCGAGTGTGAAGGAGATGAAAACTGTTAAACCATCACTTAATTTATTAGATTTTGTTCTTACCAAATTACCATTTGAGTAACCATCTTGATCTGATTATTAATTGACCCAATTTGTAATTTGCATATCTAAATGATCTTGATGTTTGAATGTTTTCATCTCTAAGTAATTATATATGTGTTCTTTAGATCCTTGATTAATCTCATAGTCCAATGCCTCTACACATTTAATGTGATTCAAATGAAAAAAAATCAGTTTTAAGATGGATGGAGTGATGGTCTACATCCCAATGTTTGTCATCTTCTTCGAATACCAAAATATGAAATACCACCCACCTCTTACTTTTCTTTTATTTTGTTCTCCTTTAATCTCAACCATTGATTAATAAAAAGCATTTACAAGCTTGTTTCCTATAATGAGTGTGAGTGTAAACTGTAAAATTTGAGGTGTAGCTGTGAGTGGTTGTGAGTAGAGGAGGGAGAAATATTTAAGGAAAAATTTGGTGAATCCCTATATTTGAGGAAAAATTTAGTAAATCTGTAAAATTTAAGGTTTGAAAAGAGAGAAAAGGTAATGATAAAAGTATTAAAAAAATATTATTTAATTGTGGTTGTGAGTGGAAGAGAGAGAAAAAATAATGATAAATATATAAATTATAGGGATAAAGATAGGAAATGGGTTGTGAATGCTTATAGAATCTAGCATCTATAATCATAAGTCATTTGTACAATAATCGTTAAGAAAAAGGCTATTTGTAAGACTATTTCCAACGCTAACATAAATCATTCCTATAAACAGTCCTTCAACAGGATGGGTTTTATGGTATCTTTTATTTGTTTTCTTTGAAAACCGATTTGACAAAAAACATATTAAGTAGATTTAAGGTTATGTGCAATACACGCCCCGAAGGACTCGGTGGAGCTCAGGGAAACCGCTGAGGAGCTCTCGGTGTGGAGGAAAAAGAGAAGAGGGCGGACACCACTCCCCGACCCTCTTCCTTAATGAATCTCCTCTTTATGTATTTTTTTTTTTTAAATTAATTTTAGTTGATTAAAATAATAATAAAAGTAAAGTGAGGAGTTGAAAAAGTAAGGAGAATATATTAGGAGTAAAAGTGAGGGGAGTGTGGGGTGATGATATGGCGCTAAGTTGGCAAATAAGGAAGTGATGAGAGTAAAATGTGAGGGGAGGGTATTGTGAATAGCCTAAAGTATAGTCATATAGCGGAATAAAATAATTAAAATGACACACAATCGTGAAACTTGAAGAGGATCTTAGTTACAAACATGCAAACATAGTATGATAAATTAATCTATCAATGAGATAGATATACTTTACAGTTAATGATTAAACTAACTAAGACACCGAGGTATAATGAATGGGCGCAAGAGAAACGGAACCGAAACAAACTAGTGGGTTTGTAGTCAACAATAGCAGGTGGCAACAACGGTGTGGTGGTGATATGCAGCAACGATGGCGGCGACTGCTAGTGGTTGCGGCGACTACGGTCGAAAATCACACGGAGGGAGGGAGGGGGCAGCTAGGTTGGGAAGTTTTTGTGTATTGTCTATTTTTTTTAATGATTGAGATATTTTAAAATTTAATAGATTAATACAATTAAATTTTATATTGTATTAATATTTTATAGACCGTATAAATAATAATAACATTTGTTTCGTCAATTGTTCCTAATTACTAGTTAAATCACGTTAAGTGGTTTTATGTTTGAGCCCGTACATATAAATCAAACGATCTCCCACTTTGACTGCCTTCGATAAAATCTTATTGCAGACAGTGGTAATAACTTTATTTGTTACCCCGACATCGACCACAGTGGTTGGGATGTGATTTAAATCTTCTTATTCTAATAATTTTTTAAAATTTAATAGATTATAATAAGATTCTAATTATATATTTACCTTGAAATATAATTATATAATTCTTAAATCTTAATTATTTGTTATTTATAATTTTGAATACTCATTATTCTTATTTCAAAGGTGTATGTTTACAAATTTTCATTATTTTATATACATTTACGTTTAAACTTATGCTTAAAATATAATAATATAATAATATTATATATGAAGTTACTAATTATATCTATTTTAAGAAATCTTGTATGATACACGAATAGGTATAACTATAACTAATTACTATACATACAAAATACAACTAGGTAAGCTTCTTCTATTTGTTCATTTTTTTGTTGTTTTGTTTTGTTTTTTTTTAATTATTTTAGATATCTCTTTCATTATCGTTGTGAGGTTTTTTGAAAATAGGGATGTCTTCGACATGAAATAAGATTGTTAAGTTTGTGTCTATTTTTAGTTTTTATTAGTTTTCGGTTGTTTTTGTTATCGTTGCGGGTTTTTTTTTTTACTTGTAGGTTTTTATTGTATTAATGTTATGTTTATTGTTACGTGTCTCCGTTTAAGTTTTCATCAATGTGTTTTAGAAATAGGTTGACACTAGATGTGAAACGAAAATGTTAAATCTACACGTTAATGCATGTTTAACGGTTTAAGTCATCTAGTTAACCAACAAAACCAACCCAAAAAAAAAAATTAAATAACACAATAAAATGTTACAATTGAGTACTTACAAGTTACAATTTTTTTTTACCATTTCATGAATCTACTATTCAATTGACCGATCAACACAATAAAATGATATGTCTCAAATAGTTAAATGATTCTCTGTCATCTATATTCTTGTAAAAATTCGTCCACGTCCTAAAAAAATGATTTATCTGTTGGATTTAAGTGTCCTGACCCGACTAAATCAAATACCCGACCCGGTTAAGACCCGTAAGAGTTACACCGGAGGCAACGGGTATTTAAGACCGCTTACTTTGATAACCGGCAAATTCGCAGAAAGATTAAATTATGTGTTTATTAAATAGTTTAATTAATACATAATTAATCACTTGAATCAATGTTAATCATTAAGATTAATTAAGCGACGAAAACGTTAAATAAGATTAACGTATAGAACGTGGATTGACGGATTATTAGTTTGACTAATATTCGGCTAGCAACGAACATTTAAAAGGTTAAAGGTTAACTTTGGAAATTAAATGTTTTAATTGGAATTAAATTAAATCGAGGGGTTAAACGGAAACATGATCAGTTATAAATATAACTGTTTAGGGAGACGAAAACCTAATCCACCAAAAAGGGTTTTTTTGGCCGTCGCTCTCCCTCTCTCTCACGCAACCGACGCCGACGGCACCCCGCTGCCGCCGCGCCTCTTGTTTTTCCGCCGACCCCTCGTCCGTCGCTTGCCGCCGTCCGCCGCCTCGCTAGCTACCGCCGCCCTCCGCCGCCTCGCTAGCAGCCGCTGCCGTCCACCCCGCCGTGCGCGCTCCACGCCGCCGCCGCTTTTAGCCGCCGCCGCATCCACGCCGCCGCCGCTCTTAGCCGCCGCCGCACCCACGTCGCCGACACTCTGCAGCCGCCGCCGCACGTCTCACCGCCGTGCGCCCTGCTGCCGCAGTCGCCATCACCGTCGCTAAGCCGCCGCCGCCTTGCCGGCCGCCGCACTCCCTCGCCGTCGCCGGTTCACCGCCGACAAACCCTAGCCGTGAACCACTTATTGGTGTGTTCGGCTCGTCGTCCGCAAACCCTAGTTCGCGCCCAATCCGACGTTCGGGATTTTCTCAGTGCTTGATTCACCGCGTAGTAAATCCGTGTTCGCGAGGAAAGTCAGATTCGTCAGACGAATCAATTCTGCGAAACCCTAGCGTCACCCGTTGACTTTCGGTGTCTCGAACGTCTGTTTGAATCACCGCTCAGGTATATCTAAACTCGTAATTAGTTTAGATTAGCAATACGTACCCTAACCGAAGCAGAGATGGACATAATCCGGTGCCCCTTCAGGTTTACGATCAGCTTCCTTTAGTAGTGTTTATCATTCAAGACTTCATCTTTACACTAGGTCTAGTCTATTCTTCTACTATTGTTCTTGAATCAATCTTATACGAGGATTCCGCACTCGTGTTTGATTAGATATCGTGTGTTTGGGAGATTTCCGGACCTACAATAGGCTAGTTTTTATATAACGTTTTTATTATGTGTGTGAAACTGAGTGTGTTTTAGCTTTAAGTCTCCTTGTAATCTGTTTCTGGTTATTGAATGAGATTAAGCTTTATTTACAGGATCTTTTCCTACTTTTTTTACACATTTGATATGAGTTGAACACGATTCGCACGCTCCACGCTCTTTCAAATGAGAAAAGCATCACTTAGGCATCAAATCATCTTAACTTTGTATGGAATATCGCAACTGATATTCCGGTTGAAGTTTGATTTCGTAGCAGTTCCATCTTAACTAGGTTCAAGCGGAAGTCACAGTTTGTTGATACATGTTCCGGTACGTCGTGTGAAGTATCGAATACAA
>JBCNJP010001232.1:0-19000 GCA_039602395.1 Deinandra increscens subsp. villosa | reverse complement strand
AAAAACACATTCTAACACGCGAGCTCAAAATCTAGTTGAATCTTATTTATGAGTTCATATGATGCAAGATTGCAGGGGAAATAAGGCTCTTTTAGAAAGAATTCTGTAAATAAAAAATATATATATATTTGAATAAATGACTATGACAAGTTACATATATATAGTGAAATCTTAAAATGTTTTATATTATTTTAATTCGGAAATGCAAAGAACTATTTGTCAGCAATAGTATGTTTCATCTTATAGTTCACATCAATTTGAATTGAATTATGTGATCTTTAGCATGCTTTCTTATGTGTTACATACAGTAGCCGATCATCTTGAAGGAAACACATAGATCACATCAATCTGAATTATTTTATTTCTAGCATGCTTTCTGAGCTACTATATATGGTAGCTGGCGATCGTGGAGGAGAAGAGAAGAACGGTTTTGGTGGCACTTCTAGTGATTCCGTGCTTCCCTCTAACATTTCAATCACTTCATTAATGGCTGGCCTTTGATTTGGAGCGGGTTGTATGCACCATAAACCAACAATTGTCATCTTTCTTGCATAATCATTTTCTTCAATAGTTCTTACAGTATCTAATAAGAATTCATGTTTGTTAAGACGCTTGTAAATCCAGTCAGGAAAATATATCTCACTGGTTCGCCCAGAACCAACACCTGCTTCTATATTTCTTCTTCCTCCTACCATTTCTAGTAACAACATCCCATAACTATACACGTCGGATTTATGAGACACTCCTCCAAAGTTTTTGTTATACACTTCTGGGGCAATATAACCGATGGTTCCTCTAGCCTCCAACATGGAAACAATACTCTCTTTCCTCGAGTACAACTTAGCAAGACCAAAATCCGCTATCTTTGGACAAAAATCTTCGTCAAGGAGGATGTTATGTGGCTTTATGTCAAGATGCAAAATCCGAGTGTTGCACCCACGATGCAAATAGTCTAGACCGCATGCGATTCCACGGGCTATCTCATACAACTTGTTTACTCCTATGTGTTCACTTGCCTCCACAGGTGCATGATTGTGTATAAATTTCTCTAAGGATCCATTTGGCATGTACTCATATACTAGTGCTCTTTTCTTATACTCGAAACAAAATCCCAAGAGAGTAACAATGTTTACGTGAGAAGTCCTACCGATGCTTGCAACTTCGTTTATGAATTCTTGACCGTTTGCTTTTGAGGAGTTTAAAACTTTAACTGCCACCAATCGATCATCTGATAGCTTTCCTTTAAACACTGTTCCGAAACCTCCTTGTCCTAGTTTAGCTCGGAATGAGTTTGTCATTTTCTTGATATCTTTGTACGTGTACCTTTTCGTACTTAAGGAGCCATAATGTATGACAAAGGCCTCGATATTTTTTTCGTCTTCGGTTTTATGCGTTAGAGAGGCTACACAACTGCTCGATGGGGATTTCCAAAAAAAACATATGGAAATAATCACCAATGACATTATTGCAGATCCAAATAATCCTCCTATAACTGCGATAAAGAAAAAACATAACCTCATTTTGTTAAAACAGCAGAAAAGGATTTTATGTTTAGATATAGCTATTAGATGAAAGAAAAACGTACGTAGTTTCCTTTTTAGATTTATCTTGGAACCTGGAATAGCAACAAAAAGTATGCATAAAAGATGTCAATCTTATAATTAAAAACGTCTTGATGTGAAACAATCATATGAAAAACTAATAGCATGATTACTGGGCTCTCGATTTATGAAGATTGTGGTGTGGCCCTTTAGTGCGCCCACTTTGGGCAAATTTCATGCACTTTGGGCAAATCAAGAAGTTGTAACATTTAAGGTCACGTACCCTGACCAAAACTAAGTTTTCACTCGCAACTCATGTAACAAGCTACACTTAAAATAAGATTAAAATAACATTGTTTCCATAAAGTAACGTGCTTACCGGAAAAAATTAGAAATCTTTGTCAGTTTCGTATTGTTACATATATATTGAGGTATTAGATTAAATCAAGTTTTCACTGGCTCATTTTTATAGAACTAGAACTTAACCATTCCTAGTATCTATAGTATCTTAATATAGCGATCAGAGAGAGAAAGTGAGAATATTAAATTTTTAAGAGGTACAAATTATAAGGCATTATGTAGAAGAGTTGAATGCATTCTATGAGCTCTAAAATTGACGGCCAGAACAAAAGCTTTCGAAATTTAAACTAAAAGTTTGAATTTGAACTACCGTGTATTGCTCTTTAGGGTTTTTTTTTTTTTTTTTTGTCTGTTCTCTCAATTTTCAAACATCACCTCCAGAGGTACATGGTTCATTTTCTGTTTTGCGATCTATTTATTCGCAGCTGTGACTCCAGACCCATCGTCATGAGAGTGGTTGCTAAGGACATGACTTAATACATCCAAGACTTCCAGTTCGGGGTCGGTGTTCCCAGCGGGGCCGAGGCTATCTTGCATAGTGTAAATCGTCTCCTGGATGCCCGGCATATCGATGGGTCCCTTGCCATGCTCACCGTGGACTTCTCTAATGCCTTTAACCTTGTCGACCGCTCGTCCTTACTACGCGAGGTTCGGCTGAGGTGCCCGGCTATCTCTCCTTGGGTGGACTTCTTATACGGGCAGCCGGCTCGCTTGTACTTGGGAGACGATCATATTTGGGCCACTACGGGGGTTCAGCAGGGGGACCCGCTGGGCCCACTCATGTTTGCCCTTGTTCTTCACCCCCTTGTCCACCACATCCGGGACACTTGCCGCCTCCTTCTACAAGCTTGGTACCTCAATGATGGCACGATCATTGGGGATGTTGAAGAGGTTGTCAGGGCACTCGAAATCATCAAGGTTATGGGTCCTCCGTTAGGGTTGGACCTTAATATTAAGAAGACCGAACTCTTCTGACCGAGTTACGACGGCAGGAAGACTCTTCGGAGCTTTTCCCTATTGGAATCAGCAGGCCGACCTTAGGGGTGAAGCTTTTAGGCGGAGCGGTCAGCAACGATGGGGGGTTTATCCAAGAGTTGGCTTTGAGGAGGACCAATACATCTGCTGATCTTATGCGCCTCCTCCCCAAACTTGGGGACCCCCAATGTGCCCTTCTCCTGCTCCGTTCGTGTATGGGTATCGCTAAACTTTCCTTCGGCCTCAGAACCTGCCCTCCCCTTCATGTGGCTCAGGCAGCAGTGGCTTTTGACAACGATCTTCGCGCGACAATTGAAGATATTGTCGCGTGTGGTGGGCCTTTCTTTGGGGACCTCCAATGGCGGGTTGCCTCCTTGCCTATCAAGCTGGGTGGGCTTGGGGTCTACTCGCCTGTCGAGGCCTCCTCGTACACTTTCGTGACCTCGAGGGCCCAATCCTGGGAGCTCCGGGACCATATCCTTCGGGAGTGTGGAGTAGGCCCTATGGACTCGGCGTACACGAGCACGTTAGCTGGCTTCCGTGACTTTATTCCGGCCTTTGATCTTAGCGGTTTCTCTAACAAGGACACCGTCCCACCCAAAGCCCAACATGTTTTGGCGAATGTCCTTTTTAGTAAAGCCGTGGGAGAGATGGAAGCTGCCTTCGGGATGTCAGCCAGGGAAAAGGCGGTGTGGGAATGCCTTCGCCAACCACATGCTCAAGATTTTCTCATCGCCCTCCCCATTGATGGACTGGGGTGTCCAGTGTGCAGCAAGGCATGCTTGGACGCTTATGGGGAGCACGCGGTCCATTGCAAAGAGCTACCCGGTTTCAAATACCGACATGACCTGGTCCGGGACGTCTTATTTGACATTTTCAGAAGAGCCGGGATATCTGCAAATAAGTTAGCCCCGGTTAATTTTTTGTCGGACCCAGCGGAAGGGCGTTCCTCCCTTCGGCCGGCGGACGTCCTTGTCTTTGGGTGGCAGCACAGGAAGCACGCATGTGTCGACCTTACTGGGGTTTCCCCTCTCGTGGGGTTCAAGGGCTCTGGTTTTCGGGCTGGCCAGGCTGCCTCGAATGCTGCAGGGAAGGTGCGCAAACATGAGGAAGCGTGTCTGGCGAATCAACATGTGTTCGTGCCTTTTGCGTTTGATACCTTCGGTTACCTTGCCCCGGAAGCTGTGGATACTTTGAGCAGCGTCCAGAAGGTCATGCATGGGAATGTGGCGACTCCTAGTGGTTTGAATGTGGTTTTCACTCGGTTTGGCTTTGCTATTCAGAAGGGGCTGGCGGCGCAGCTTGTTGCCCGCCTCCCTTGTACTTCATGTTGAGTTGTAGTCGTTCTGTAAGTTATTGATAGTAAAGATCTTGTTTCATGTGGTGTTACCCCATCGATTACTTCGATTTTAAAACAGAAATATAAAAAGTTAAATGTCATTTTCGTTCCTATGGGTTGTTACTTGTTGCCACTTTCCTTCATATTCTTAAAAGACGTCATCATCCATGTGGTTTGTGATTTTTGTCATTTCACTCCAGATAACTAATTCTATCTATTTTCTCTGTTAATTAACTTGAAGGATATTTTGATTAATTTATAAAGAGATACTAATGTGAATTAGTAAAGTATAGGACTTTTTATGAGAAAATCACTTAATTGGCCTTTGATTAGGGTTGATTTGACAAAATGACCTTCAAGTTTTTAATTTTTCAAAATAGCAGACAAATGTGAACTTACTACGTGTTCATTTCGGACCAACGTACGCCAAGACCATACGCTATTTTAATGGTTCAAACGCCATTTTAATTTCATGTATGCCAGACTGACAAACACACGCTTGACCCATACACCAAAAAGTAATAATAAAATAAGAAAAAGTAAACTTTTAAAAAGGGCAAACAAAAATGGCGTATAAAGTTTATAGATGGCGTATGAACTAGATTTTTTTTAATATTGTGTTTTTTTTACTTCATCTTCTCCATGTCGTTGGGTGATTTTCTCGTCTAAGTGAAACTTAAACTCAATGATATGAACAAACTAGTAAGCCCAAACACTAAAAAAACATTTATAAATATTAAAATAAAAAAAAACCATAATAAACAGGGATGAAAAAAATGTGACGATGCTTCCTGTGGAGTTCTCGCAAACTCCCTCTGTTTTTTAACTGCAAGTCTCGTTTTCAAACCTCGCCGGAAACACGCTTCGATGGAACGTTTCCAGCCCGTCCCTGTGTAATTGGACCGGTATCACGTGTGACACCACTGGCAGCTGTGTAATCGAGCTTTGCCTCCCTGGCGACGGGCTCACTGGACAAATTCCGTTACAGACCGTCGGAAACTTGACCGCACTCCAGACACTTATCCTCCGAGCAAACCGTCTTTCCGGCCCAATTCCGACGGACCTGTAGTTATGCTCTGTGCGAAACAATTAGTTTTCCGGCGAAATTTCGGTGACTTTGTTTAGATAACCAAATTCTGACGTACGCCATACTCTCCGGTCTCCATCCATACGCTAAAAATATAGTCAATGGCTATTTTGAAAAAGTAAAAATTCAAAGGTCATTTTGTCAAATCAACCCTAGTCAAAGGCTATTTAGGTGAGTTTCTCGCTTTTTATGTAGTTTTATTAAATAAATAAAACTAAACCTAAAAAGCGAGCGCTCTCTCTCCCTCTCTTCCATTGTAACCACCGCAAACCACCACCAACCCATCACCTACAGCCGCCCATCCTCCCCTTCCTCTCTTCGTTGGCGTTAATAACACCAGCCGAACCAAACTAAAAGGTGGTTATCTTGAATCGGGGGGGGGGGGGTTTCGATTTAGGGGTTCTTGAATCTGGGGTTTCCGAAAACATTACATAGATTTGTGGGGATGGAGATGTTAGCATTTGACTGAGGGGTTCTGAAAAGAGTAGTGAGACAATAAAAATGGAACTCCGATTTAGTTCCAGATCTGAAATTTCTCGATAGTGAGCAAGGACTTGATAGAGGATGGTGGTGGTCGCCATGGCTGTGATAAAAGGACGTTTCAAAGTGACAGGATAACCAGAAACTCAAATTTCGTGGAGCAGAACCGTAAAAAACACAAATCGATTGCAAAACCCTAATAAACCCAAATCGATTGCCAAATAGATGAAGATAATGGGTTATGGATCTAGTCGAAGCTTCCGATTTGGTGAGATATATGAAGAAGATGGATCGTGGATTTGGTTCAAGCTTCCAATTTGGATTGGAGAATGGTGGTGTTGGTGGTGGTGGCGTGGAGGATGGTGGCGCACGATTGATTTTTGAAGGTGATGATGGATCTTGTTCAAGCTTCCAATTTAGGGTTTTTTTTAATTGTTTATTATATTTTTACATATATAATTCTTTAACAAATTATATAAAATAGTTCTATTGATCATGCTAATTACATAACCATCATGCTAACTACATAAACAGTCTCTCTTTATATAATTGACTAATATACCCTTCAAGCTAACAGAAAATATAGATGGAGTTAGTCATTTAGAGTGAAATGACAAATTTAAAAACCACATGAACGAAAATGATGAGTTTTTAGAATATGAAGAAAAGCAGTAAAAAGTGGCAAATCACATGGACGAAAATGACATCAAACTCGAAATATAAAAGAAACTCAGGAATATAAAAAATATTAAATTTGAAACAATAAATATTTTGGACAGATAAGTGGATGGGTATTTATGTATATGAGATTAGTTATACATGTTCTCTTTGTTAATGAAGAACGAAGAATATGTAAAAATGGTGACGGGGATAGATAATTACAAATTAAATTTCCTATTGGAAGGCAGGACTGACCAATAGGAGGGTCGAGGTGAGCGACCCATCTCTCGGGGCCGAAAATTTTAAAATCTTTTATTTATTTTACATAGTTTTTAAATATGTATATATGTCTTGAGAAAAAATTAAATTTAGAAATAAGTTGGGTGATGAAATGGGGAAAGAAAAATTTAATAAAACTAAGTTCAAATCTTAAATATCTCATTCAGAATTATTTTTTATTTCTATTCTTCTAATTGCTTTTTCTTTTGTAGCCTATCTTTTTTTTTCTTCTTTATTATTTTGTATACCTTTGATTTCGTTTTTTTACTTGGTATGAGCGTATTAGGCTTGATCTGATTGACTTGCACATCTCTGAGGATATGGTCGATGATAGGGTTTCATGGAGACAGATGATTAAGGCTAAGGAATAGTAAGAAATTCCTGTTCCTTTATTTTATTTTATTTTATTATTATTATTATTGTAGGATCGTTATTAGTTATGAATAAACTAAAACTAAGCCCCTTACTTGCAAATATAACCCTGCGGAATTAAAGTTATATTTCACTTTACTTAAGCGATATTAAGCTCTTGTATAATGTAAATGCTTGATTTGCAAAATAGTAAAGACAACGAAATATCGAATATTCGGCACTATTTGCATTAACTCAAAGCTACACTATTACAAGTGATGACCGTGTTTTTAAACTAAGAGATTACATGCTATATATAGTGCTGATGAGATCAATGACAGCCATTGATCTCATGCGATCTAATCTAGACCCTAAACATAAAAGTCAAATACAAACTACCAAAAGAATAAACATCGACAATCGGAATGACTTGCGTGTTGGCAGCAACAATCTACTTTAGGAGAGCGGCTTGAATCAGATTTAGAAGCATACGAGAAGCTTTTGCAGGATTGGACTTCTGAAAAGACTTCTCAGGAAAAGTCAGGTTGAACTCTTTATCTGGTGGATAATCGAGTTCACCCAGAATATTCGCTAAGTAACAAAACTGCTTCTTTCCGCTTGAACTACCTGTTCCGCTTGAAGTGTGAATTCCGCTTCAACTTCAACTTCAGCCGGAACTAGTAAAATTGGCATTTCAGCCGGAAATCTTCCAAGCTCTATTTTTCCTTACAATCTCCCCCTAAGCTGATGCTGTCAAATTATTCATTGTCTTCAATGTTTATCTTCAAAACTGACTTGTACCCAAAAATTTTCTTCTCCACAACCTACTTGTCAGAAGATCCGATGCTGGCATCAAGATTTTGAGAAAGCTCTTTGGTGTTTGTTTTGGTCACCTTTACATGTTTAATTGAATCCCAGTCCGTTTCGTTCCATTCTTCTTCAACAGAAATGGACTCATGGATTGTAAAGGTGTCATCAGCTCTATGAACATAGAAGAGCTTCTCCTCTTCTTCCTAAATGATAAATTTGATCTCACTGGTAGGCTCTTCTTCTTCTCCTGCTGATTCATCATCTAAATTGCTTCGATAGAGCATTCCACATTCCAGCACAGAAGGCTCAATTAAAAGCCTTAACATGTGCTCCGCTCTTGAAGGGTTCATAATTTCTCTGAGCTTTAGAATGATGTCAGTCATTTGCTGCAGGGTGAGTTGTGAAGTTGCCTTGCGAGCATTTACCACCTGAGTTATGTCGCTGACCATAGTGAAAGTGAAATCAAGTGTGGCTTCATCCACTGTCCAACTAGCAATTCTTCTTTTGCTGGGAGGGCCTCTTCTCATTTGTTTTTTATTTCTTTTATTTCTGGCATGCATCAACTTTCTCTTCTTAATTTCCCTCTCTTCATCAGAATTACCAGCAGATTCTTACACAATAGGCCTTTTGCCTTTGGCAGAGGATGAAGAGGGACCTGGTTGAGTTTCAGTAGGTTTGGTGGTGGTGGAAGAAGGTTCTCTTATGGTGAGTGGAGGCAGGGTGGTTTTTGGAGGTGGTTCATTGGTTTCAGGAGTTGGGCTTGATGGTGGAGTGGGTGGAAAGATGTCAGAGAAGTCCATAGTTGGTGGAGGCTTCTTCTTGAAGGGAGTGATGGGTGTGAAGTTGTCTGATCTAAACTTTGGATTGGCAAGTTTAGCAGCAAGCTTCTTGGGGATATGTGGAGGTTTGTAAGGTATGATGGGAAGTGACTGTAGAATGGATGAAGCTGTTGTAGGCATTAGGTTTGGATTGTATATAAATGAAGGTGGAGGTGGTATAACTGCAATATCATCAATTTCAGGTTTAACATTAGCAGTTATTGTACCTGAGACCAGCTCTGATGGTGAAGGCATCACCAGGTTAGGATTGACAGCAGCAATTTCTCCTTTTAGCTCATAAAATACTTTGTCAATCAAGCTGCAAAGTCCTCTAACCTGCATCTGAGCTAGCTCTTCCTCTTTCTTCAACTTTCTAATCACAAGAGCCCTCTTAATCTTTTTCAACAGATGGTAATTTTCATCATTCTTTACCAGCTTGGTAGGCAATTGGGAGGCAATAGCAATTAACCTCTGCCTATTAGCTTCAGACATTGTATCCAAATCATAATCCTTTAACCTTCAGTTGAAAGACCTGGTCTTTGCTTCTTCAAGAAGGTTTTCAAACACATTGTTTTGCATGTATAGATCAAATTCTTCTTGGAGCTCTCTGGCTATTCTCTCATCCTCAGCAACCCTTCTGGCATCTTCAACCATTTTCACTATAGCCTCAGCTTCAGGAGTTTGAGTTACCTATTGAAGGGTTCTAGCTATATCAGCTTGAACAGGCTCCTCAGTTAGAACTGTCTCTGAACTCCTTAAGGCTATCAGTGATCTAGCCACATCCTCAGCTTCTTCATTTCTTTGCTCTTCCGGTTGAACCACAGGTGTTTCAACAGTCCCAAATATTGAGGAGCTAGGACCTTGAACATCCACCTGGGTTGGAATTTGTTGTTCCGGTTGAACATTCAGATCTCCTTCACCTGGAACTACCGGTTGAACTTCCGGTTGAAGTTCCGCTTGAACATCCGCTTGAACCAGTAATTGACCATCAGTCACCACCTGAGGTTGGGTGACTTCAGGTTCTTTATCAGTTATCTCCAGTACCTCAGTTCCTTCATCTTCACCAATCAAACTCTCTCCTTCTCCTTTAGTCATAGTACCAACTGCTGCAGTTGCAGTACTTTCTTCCATATCAGCTGCTGCCTTGCTGGTGGAGGCAATGTTACCTACAATATGATCACTAGCTCTTTCAGCCGGAAAAATAACATCTGTCAGAAGTGTTGTGATCATGTTGATGTGCTCAGGGAGAGCACCAGCAATCAGCATGGACGACTGAACAAGCTCGGTGATGTTGGGGTCCTCAAAAGGAGAAATAGCAATCAGTTGACTGCACTTCATATTCACCCAACTCTCTTCAACAGAAAAAGGCTCTATACCAATCTTTTGGCAAGCTGTGGCTCTTACTTCAGCCGGTATCCTTTCTACCTCTTCGATTTCAGTGATAATAGGTTTTGACAGTAACTTCTCCCCCAATTTGACAGTATCAGCTTCATCAGTTGCAAGAACTTCTTCAGCATCTCTGGTAGGGTTTGAAGGACCTGCTTCAGTTGGAGTAGGATCAGCTTGAACCAATTTGGCAACAGTTGAGTTAAGAGCTTCAACCTGTGCTTGCAGAGAAAGGTACAGTTTCGTCAATTTAGGTGGTGTAAGACTATCCTCAACTGGCTTTTTGCCAGTATCCTTGGAAATAACCAAACTATCAATCCTAGATTGATCAGCATTGGTACCCATGGCTTCTTGGCACCTGGGATTCTCTTCTGCTGTTTCAACAACCCTTGGTTCCAATGAAGGACTTCTGGGTGCTGATTCAGAGAAGATTGCCGCAGATTGGGTCTTATTGATGTTACTGCTGACACCAAGCTCCAGTTGGGATACTTGGGCAGCAGCAGCCCTTTCTGCATGAATCTCTTCAGAACCACTGAGATTCACCTCCGGTGAGGAGTGGGGTTGCAGTGCTACAGTGTCCTGGCTTATCAGGATGTTCTCATGTAATGTGGCAGGTGAGTTAATAACACCTTCATTTAAGCCAAGATTGAGAGCACTGTCACTCCTAGGTGACAGGGGTTGTAGGGGTGAAAGATTTTCAGATGGGGAAGCTACATCTGCTTCTAATGACTCCCCCTTAACAGAAGGTTCATCCCTAAGAGAGAATCCCAAATTTACCAGTTTCCGTTTAGGCTTTTTGCCTTGAACGGGGTTTGAAGCTTCAGGTTGGTTGGTGGTGCTAGGTGGAGGAGACCTAGTAACCACTTTTCTCTGTCTCTTGAAAATGACAGGAGGTGAGTTTGATGAGGAGGTGGCAGTGGAAGTGTTTGTGGAAGCTTTCCTCTTTTTGGTTTGAAAAACTATTAGTGAAGAGGAAGCTGGGACAGATGTGGGATCAGAAACTGTTAGGTCTACAGCTCTGTCATCTTGAGCAGGGAGCTCAGTCACTCCTACAATTTCCGGTTGAACCTCTACTGTAGCAGGTTCATCAGGAAATTGCCTTGGAATTGGTAAGGGGTGGTCAGTATCCCTTCCAAGAAATGGAGATTTGTTTAAAGCAAGGTTTGAAAATGTTTTCTCATTCAGAAGTTTTTGGTGCAAAATTGTACCAAGCCATACTATATGGGGGTACTCTTCTTTGAGAATATAGGTCAAAAATCTGGGATACAAGTAAACATATTCAGAATGAACATTGGATTTTAGGGCTTGAAAAATTTGTTTGGAAAAATTAAAGTTCTCACCCTTGACCACAGCGTAGAAGGCAGAGGCTTGCTCACCGGAGAGCTCATCAAAACCTCCCTTCTTTGGAGATAGACACACCAGAAGTGTGTGTGCAAGAAATCTCCACTTGTATGGTAACTGCCCCTTCTTGATAGTTTTGCTGTGCAGGGAGCCACCATAACCAATGTTTCTGAATAGGCGGAGATATCTTTTCTGATCTATCTCTCCGTAACCATCTTCATCCCTCAGTTTCAACAGCCTTCGAACCTTTGCTTCATCAATTTCAACTTCCTTCCCTTGGACAGTTGACACAATTTTACCACTTCCGCTAGCCTCGTCGGTAACCCTAGCGTGAACCCAAAAGTCTTCCATCACCTCTTCAAAGATTTCGGCTTCGACAGTAAGCGCATGATGGAGGTGAGAACTTTTGATGAACTCGATCATTCCATTGTAGATATCAGTCTTGGATGGTGGTTCAAGATATGCCATCAGGTTGTGTTCTACCGGAAATTTTGAGTCACCAACTGGCTTCTTGCCACTGGCCTTTCCCTTCGGAGCCATTGTTGACGGAATTCGAGAATGTCGACGGTTTTGTGGGAGTTAATCGGAGATGGTTTGAGAGGGTTTTGGGAGTAATTTCTAAGTTGTGTTGCGAGAAATGGGGAAAATGACGGTAATTTAGGGCTTTTTACCTTTTCGGAGATGACGTGGAGGAGAGAGGTTGTAAATCGACGGTTCATTGACGGATGGGACAGGTGCTTTAGGGGTTATACAGTACAACTGGTTAAAGCATGCCCTTATC
The DNA here is from genome assembly GCA_039602395.1 of Deinandra increscens subsp. villosa. Classification (NCBI taxonomy): domain Eukaryota; kingdom Viridiplantae; phylum Streptophyta; class Magnoliopsida; order Asterales; family Asteraceae; genus Deinandra; species Deinandra increscens. Next base: position 6,792 of record JBCNJP010001232.1, on the reverse strand, counting down.
CAAAAATTAATTTACTGAAACCTCGGAATTGAACAGTTAAAAATTCAATGGGTAAAATAAATGAATATCCGCTTAGAAAATTGTGCATTCCGGGTAATTAAATTCATACATTTCACTGAGAGCATTCCACAAGCCATTTGCTGTCTTATACCCTTTAAACCCTACCAGTATAGAGTTAGGTAATGCAGCCTGGAGTGTCCAGTAGGCCTTGTGATCATATTCAAGCTCATTATAATCAGCTTCAACATATTTGTCTAGTGGTTTTGGTATGTACACTTCGGCATCATCAGCAGATTGAACAGTTGGACTATAAGGACCTACAGTCAACCTGTTCCAAATGCGTCTGTCTAGGCTTCTAACAAAACCTTCCATCCTGAGTTTCCAAGTATCAAAGTCATCAGGAGTGAAAATTGGTGGTTTGTTAGAGCTACCATTCAGTGAACCAAGAGTTAAGTCAGTCATTGTGAAAAACAGTTTGTAAAACAGAAAAAGCTTGTAAAAACTCAAGTGAGCAAGTAAAGTATCAACTTTGAAGCACTAGAAGTCTTCAAAGTGTAGAGCCAATGCTCTGATACCACTTGTAGGACCGTTGATTACTCAGAGAAATAATCAGAACAAGAACTCTTTACATGCAGATCACAACCATGCGGAATGAAGTTGTATCATACTTGTTTTTACTTAAGCTTTGTTTTACTTATACTTGTAGTTTGATTGTATTGATTGCATAAACTAGTGAACACAAGATAATAAATTTCTCGGTACTATTTGCATTAACTCAAGTTCAAACTGTTACAAGTGTAAGCACTAAATCTGGTACTTGTGAATGAACTAGCTAACAACTATAAATAGTACTAAGGAGATCAACTACAGCCGTTGATCTCATACGGGTTAATCTAACCGTATATAAAAGTCAAACAATAAACTTACTAAAAGAACATTAGTAAACATACAAAAGAGGAAATGTGCAAAATGCATTTATCTATAAGTAGGAGACGGCTAGGATGTGACTTTGGAAGAATGAAAGTTGTTGCAGGTCTGAATTCTGCAAAAGTAATATTCCAGTACTTTTCCGGTTGAACTCTTTATTCTGTTGGATAAAAGAGTTCACCCGGAAATGTTCTTCCGGTTGAGCTTCCGGTTGACAAAAGCTTCCGCTTGAGCGTTCTTCCGCTTGAACATATCTTCAACCGGAAATCTTCGTCTTGATCCGGTTGACTCAGAAAATCATTTCCTTACACAATGTTTCTTGGCTCTGATACCAATTGTAAGTCCCAAAACGATCCTTACACGATATCAACGATCAATCGAAGGTGCGGAATCCTGACGATTGATTGATTTAAGAACAAAGATGAGAAATTAAATAAAAGAGAATAAGAACAATCAAATAAAGATTATTAATTGATTACACCTTAACCGTTGCACACGAATCACTGATTCGTCTGGTACAAGAATTCTCTCTGGCTTTCCTAGTGTTAGAGCATATACCTATGCTATGATGTGTCTCGTGTATTGTATCTAGATTAGAGCGAGTCTGTGAGTTGTAGTGGCAACATTCTAGGTGACGATACCAAATGGTACGCCGGACCATATGGTACGTACGTACCAGATGGTGAACCATTTGGTACGCAGGCTGTTTGTCACTAAGTATAAATAGGTTGTGTTAGAATGATAGCTTAACACTCTGAGTCATTCTACACTTTCTGTGTGTGTTTTCTAGAGAGAGAAACCAGAGAGAACTTCTTTGTATCTTCAAGTGATTCAATAAGAATTCTCTTATTTACATCTCGTGTTCATTACATTGATCAAAGCATGCAGTAGTAAGATCGTATCTCGGTTTTACAAGTGGTATCAGAGCATTTGGTTGCTCTACTGCTGTGTTTTTGATCAATTTTTGGATTTTTAGAGTGAGAAAGTGTGGGTTTTCTTCATTTTTTCATCAAATTCTTCCAATTCCGAGTGTTTCCGAGGTAAAAAATGATTTCTGAGTGTTCCTAGTGAGTTTTCGCACCTTTCTGAAGCAAATTCAAGTCCAAATTGTCAAAATTCGCGAAAATCCGTCAAAATCAGCGTGGTACGTTTCTGGTCCGCCTCAAGAAAATTTGGTCCGCCGCTGGTCCGCCGTTGGTCCGCTAGGCAATCTTCAAGTTGGTCCGTGGCAGTTATTTTTCTGGTCCGCCGTACCAATTTTGGTCCGCCGTACCAATTTGGTCCGCCTGAAACTGGTCCACTGGAATCTGGTCCGCTGAAATCTGGTCCGCTGGCAGTTTCTTCAAAGGGTCATAACTTTTGCATTGTAAATCGCTACGAGAGCCATAAGTACTCAAATCGATCGTCTCGACGAGCTCTACATTGTTCGTTCAAAGTTGATTTTCAAAATCAAATTCTAACACCTTCGTTTTTGAGTTTGAAGTTTTGAAGTATCATTTTCGGTGAAAAATGTCTGATTTTCAAGCGTTTGCAGCTATGCAAAGCACGGTACAAGCTATGCTCAATTTTGATAATGAAATAGGAACAAGTCAGAAAGTTCCTAAGCTGTTGAAGTTGGAAGATTATCAAAATTGGAAGCAACGTTTTTCTGCATACATCAGCACAAATGATATTGATTTGTGGATTCCGATTCGAACGTTGTATGTACGTCCAACTGAAGATGGAGAGTATAAAGAAATTCAAGATTTTGATAAGGATGAAAGAAAAAGTTATGAGCTTGAACAAAAAGTTTATGGTTATCTTACCATGGCTTTACCTACTGAACTGTTGCATCAATTCAGCACTTGCAAGAAAGCTAAACAGTTGTGGGATGCTTTATCTGCTCGATGTGAAGGCAATGACCAATACAAGAAGAGTAGACGAAAAGTGTTGAACAAGGAATTTGAAAACTTTCAACAATATGAAAAAGAAAATATTTCTGCTCTTGTTTCAAGGTTTTCACATCTGATTAGTGAGATGAAAGTGGTTAAAATTGAAAAGACCGAGGAGGAATTGAAGGAGAAATTGATGGAAGCATTACCGGAAAAGTGGGAAAGTTATGTGTTATTGCTTACCCATGACAAAGAATATTCTGAATTATCATTTCATGATTTAACTGGAAAGCTTCATGCTAGGGAAATGGAAATGATGACATCAAACAAGTCAACTGCTCAATTACAAAATCCTGAATTGTATCATGGTCAAAATTCTGCAAGTATTAATGCGAAGTCTAAATCATTTGGTGTTGATTCATCAAATCCACCTCAAACAGACTTTTGTTGCTGGTCATGGTTCAGGAAATTATGGAAATTCATCAAGAGGATGTAACTTCACTATTCCAAATCATTCAAGTCAGACTTCATTTTCAGCAAAAACACCTGATGAACATTTGGCATTAATTTCTGCTTTATTATCTTCCTATTATGGATTGCTGAATGGTGGTTTGACAACATCTAATCTGATTGAAGAAGATTTTGATCAGATTGATCCTGATAATCTTGAGCAAATGGATATCAATTGGCAACTGGCGATGTTAGCTCAAAGAGTTAAAAGATTAAAAAAGAAGACAGGCTATCAAAGTTTAAATCCGGATGGCAAGGTTGGAATAGATAAATCAAAGGCAAAATGTTTCAAATGTTCTAATTTTGGACATTTTGCTCGTGAATGTTACAAAAACAAATGCATCTTCATCAAAGCCTCCAACAGCTTTAGTTTCTCAAGTTGATAAACAATATAACTGGGGACGAACTTCTGATGATTCTCAACCAATTGCTTTAACTGCTATTACTTCTGCATCAAAACCCTGGCATGTAGATTATGATTGGGCTGCTGATGAACCTGATGAGTCTGCATTTCGTGCTTTGATTGCTCAAGTTGTTCATAGTGATGATGACGTAGAAGTAACTAATTCTGAATCTGAAATAAGTGGTTCTGGAAATAGTGGCTATGAATCTGTTTGTGAGTTTTGTTCTCAGAAAGACAAGACGATTCAAGGATTGATAAAGGAAAATGGGTTGTTGATTGAGGAAAATAAAAGAAGGATAGAAGAATTGGCAAATGAACAGCAAAAGTTAGAAGCTCTAATTCAAGAATTCTCTTCTCAGAAAGAAAAGTTTTCAGATTTTCAAGCAGAAGTTGTTGAGAAAGAATCAAATTTTCAAAGTGTTAAACAGGAGTTTGAACAGAAAATTACAAAGTTATCTGAAGAAAATGCTGCATTAGTTCAAGAAGCGAACAAATGGAAGGATGATGCTGCAGATACAGCAAATGATTTTCAAAATCTTTTTGACAAATCAAAGTCCAGACTTGATACTCTTACTAAACTCTCTGATGATCAAGCTACTAAGATTCAATCCTATCAGCTTGATATGGAAAAGTTACTTAATGAGAAGAGGGAGTTGGTTAGAGTGAACAAGTTGCAAAATGCAAATTTAGATATTCAGAAAAGAAATGAGAGATAAGCTGCAGAAGGAATTGTGGGCTGGACTAGATGAGTTAAGATTGCAAAAGTATGAAACTCATAAAGTGGCAAAGAAGCTGATTACAACCGAAAAGGAGTTGGCTGAAGCTCAACAAAAGATTTCTGATCTGAAAGTAGAAGTCATTGATTCAAAACGTCTTTTGAACAATGTTACTAATTCACAATCTTTTACAAGTTTCTTGGTCAAAGATGACAACTTTGAGAAGATGTTCAATAAAACTGTGTCACCACCAGGAAGTCTCAAAGAAGGAATTCATGATTTGAAAGACAAGGTTGAGACTGGTGATTATTCTGAGTTTGTTGGTTCCAAATCTGTTGAAGAAAAGAAAGCGAACAAAGGCAAGGATGCTGAAAATTCTGAAGTTACAAAGGTTGTGTCTGGTTCTTCATCTAATGGCAAAGAGAAATCTGCAAGTTCAACAACTGATATTGTTGAAACTATTGTTGATGCTCCCAAGGATATTACCAAGATCAAAGCAGAGTTCTCTCGTCTTGCAAAAAACCGGGCATAAAACATCTGGTTCAGAAGAGAAGGTTTCTGGAAAACATACAGGTTTGGGATTTCAAAAGAAACGGGTTAAAGTGAATGTTTCTATGGTTCAACAGCAACAAAATTCGAAGAAAATCGGTATGAAGCAAGTGAAGAAGGAGATTTTTTGCTTGGCACTACGATGGAGAGAAGAAGCTGTTGATCAGAGATGGATATAGTCCAGTGGAGTACTACAGAACTCGTGGTTAATTTCACTCCTGGACTGAGATAGAGATGAGGAATTTGCTGAGGGCTCCGTTCATTAACAGATGGAGAAATGCACATGGCGACCTTGTTCGTGACAATTTGATGAGCCATCTTGAGGAAAACTTTGCTAACTTTGACCTCAAGCAAACAAGATGGGTTCAAACTGGAACTGATCCTGTCACGAATAAGCCTGTTGGAGAAGTGAGGCGACCACCCACCAAAAGAAATCGAGTGATAAACATGTTGGACGAGATTGAAGATGGTACACTTGTGAGAAATTTTGATAATTGGTTTTATGATCCAACAACTCATGAGGTGGTGGTGCGTTTGCAAGAAGATGCGAGAATTTCGCTTCTATGATCCAGTTGATTTGCTGAGGTTTGGAGAACGTGATATCAAACTCCTGGCCACCCAACCTATTCTTGGTGATGAACTTGATTTTGAAAATGCTATAAGGGTGGGAATCTTTCATGGAACGGCAAACAGGATTGTAGAACGTGAATGGTGGTCAAGGAAGGAGTCTCACACCTTCCGATTTGATTTGCTTCTTCCTTAGACACTCTAATGGTTCATGCCTAGGGGAAGATTGTTAGGCTATACTTAGTGAGTCATGAACATTAGAGAAATGGGCTTGCATGGTAATGGGCTATATTTGTGTTTCCGATCCACACGCTCCAGCGTTTTCACTAGAAGAAAAGACTTGAATCTTACATATACTCACAAGATGTTGATTGTTGGTTTCCGATTGAAAAACAATATGAGTATCCGTTGATTGCTAATACTTTACCAAAATCGATAAGTGATTTTGAGCCTGAAGAAAAGAAGGTATTTGCAAGAGAAAAGTAAACTTATAGTTTTCTCACGATGGCATTACCCAAAGATTTTATGCATCAGTTTAAGAATTTTCCAACTTCGAAACAATTATGGGATGCTATTAAGGAACGATGTGAGGGTAATGATCAGTACAAGAATACTCGAAAGAAAGTTTAAAAGAAAGAGTTTGAACTTGACATTGTAGGTGTTAAGAAAGAAAATGATGAATTAAAGGAGAAATTCCTGGAAGCTCTACCCGAAAAGTGGGAGAATTTTGTGATGATGTTGTCTAATGATCCAAACTACTCAAGCTGGACATTCAATCAGTTGATAAGCAAATTACAAGCTCGGGAAATGGAATTACTTGTGAAAAAGTTAGCAACTCCATCTGTTCAGAATCCTGAGGTATATTTTGGAGAAAATAGTGCTACCGTGCATGCTAAAGCAAAGTCACATTATAGTTCACGCATTAATCCACCAATAACAACTTTTCTTGCTGGAAAGTTTGATCATAATGGTTATTCTCCGGGTTGCAGTTTTACCATTCCTGATAGATCAACAAGAAATTCTAAGTCTAATCAAAAAACCGAAGATCTAGCTACATTGATATCTGCTTTCATATCATCTTCTTCTGGCTCTATATTTGGTCAAATTAGGGAAACTGGTTTGTATCCGAATGACATAAATCAGTTGGATGAAGATCAATTGAATAAACTCGATCTGGAATGACAGTTTGCTATGGTAGTGGAGAGAGGAAAAAGATTCATGAAGAAACATGGCAAGACATCTATTTTTT
>JBCNJP010001231.1:0-16878 GCA_039602395.1 Deinandra increscens subsp. villosa | reverse complement strand
AATAATTTATTATTTTGGGACCTCAACTATAGAAAGAATAAGAATTAAATCTTTTTAAATGAACTCAACTATAAGTATTATAGGTATTAAGTGTTTTGGTAGAGTAGATATTATGTAATATTTTAAAGAAATTAAAGAGAAATATAATATTCTTTCAAAACATGTATTAAAGCGGATGCGTACCCTTACCTCTGGCTAACAAAAGCTGTGTTTTGTTGATAGTTGTGGATCACAATGGATATGTATGCTTTCTTCCTTACCTGCAATGCAAAACACAAACTTTTGATTATTTGCAAACTAACTATCATATATCATTTTGTGTTCTAAGTTGTTGCTCATTTTCTATGAAGTGTTTTTATGTTTGTTTCTTTTGTAGAATATGAAAAGACACCAATCATGCAAGTGAGTATTGCACTAATTTTATTTCATGTATATGGTTTCCGTTAGTTTTATTGTGTTATCCTAGGTGTACAAACCTTAGAAGAATGCTTAAAAATGATGTTTGAAGGTCCATTATGAATTTATTATTACCACATGCTTAGCAAAAAAAATCAAAACCTTGGGTATGTGAGGATAGAAATATACTGAATAAATATGATTAACACATTATATTATGAAGCAAGTATGAAAAGACATACATAGCTAAATCAAGCAAAATATTAGGAACCTGGAATCCTTAACATATTGAATAAAAGCATGATAGAATCAAACACGACGATTAAAGAAATTCGAGACAAAGGCAAAATCTACAAGAGATGCATGCTTATTTATCTATACTTGATGATCAGGTACCAAGTTAACCTTTTTCAATTACAATGCCAACTAGCACAAACACACACCTTAGCGAGTCAGAGAAAGTGCGTAGCGTAACCCTTAAAATCAGTAAGTCACAAAGCCACTTTACAAACAGAGATAACGCAAAAAGAAAAGCTTAGCTCATTTATTGTATTCAAAAACTACCTTTATTATACTTTATCGTTTTTATATCATTTTCCTTAGTAACCACTAATAGAAGAAGTTTTAACTGAAGGTTGAATCTAACTAAATTAGATTTTTCTTTGTACTAAAATTGAGGGCCAACTCATAATCCTAAAGTTTTCGTTCGCCAGAAAGCCTAAATACGTAAAACACAAAAATAATAGAGAATCAATGCATAATCATAACAGATATTCAATTTAGAAATTCAATTTAGAAGACTTCATAATAACCAAATTATAAACCAAACTATGCTTAAACAATTATAACATGAACAGATCTAAGAAAATCTTACCTTGGAACGAAATTTTTGCAAATGAATACCCTAGATCTCAAACAAACACTCCGAGATAACAGATCTATCAATATCCAAACGAAAAACAAGCTCAGATTTTGATCGTCACAAACCCTAAATACCTTAATTTTTTTTTTTTATAGAATCTTTTGAAAGAACAGGAACATACAAGACTCAAGTCACCACACAGGATAGGCGAGCAACAAGCTGCGCCGCCAACCCCTTTTGGATAGCAAACCCTAGACGTATGAATACCACATTTTTCAATCTAGAGGCCACGATATTTCCGTACATAACTTTCTGGATCCGGCGCAACATGGCAGCCGCCTCCGACTCAAGATGCCCAAACGTATCAAAGGCAAAGGGAACAAACACATGTTGGTTCTCGATGCAAGCTTTCTCATGTTTGTTCACCTTCCCGGCAGCCGCTCTGGACGCCGCCTGCCCCGCCACAAAGGTACTGGCCCTCAGCCCAACAAGGGGAGAGACCCCCGTTAAGTCGACACAGGCATGTTTCCCGTTCTGCCATCCAAAAACAAGTATGTCGGCAGGCCTGAGAGTTGAGCGCCCATCCAAGGGGTCAGACAAAAAGTTAACAGGGGCTTCCTTCCTTGCCGAGATTCCAGCCCGCCGGAAAATGTCAAACAGAACGTCCCGAACCACATCATGTCGATATTTAAATCCCGGGAGCTCTTTACAGTGCACGGCGTGCTCTCCAAATGAATCCATACATGCCTTGTTGCAGACGGGACATTTTTCATCAACGGGGAACAAGGGGACCATGAGGCGATACTTGAGGATTGTCCGGTACTCGACGGCCGACATGTGTTGCCCCAACCCGTCAATAGGGAGAGCATGGAGGAAATCTTGCGCATGTGGTTGTCGAAGGCATTCCCAAACGGCCTTTTGCCTAACTGTCATCTCATAGGTGGCTTCCATCTCGAGCAAGGTTTTACCAAAGTGGGCATTCGCCAAAACTTGTTGGGCTTTCGGTGGGGCGGTGTCCTTATTAGTGAAACCGCTCAGATCAAAGCCCGGCAATATATCATGGAGACCAGCCAGCGCATTCTCGTAGTCAGGGCCCATACCACAAGCCCCACTTTCCCGAAGGATATGGTCTTGCAGCGTCCAAGATTGGGCACGCGAGGCCACATAGGCGTATGACATCGCCTCAACCGCCGAATAGTTAAGAAAAGGGAAAAGATATGCGATTTAGGAGACTTGAAAACCTAAAAAATCCACCATAATAAAATAGAAAAATCAAAAGATTAATAGGCCAAGAACACCGTATCTGAAATTTCACCAAATCACAGTCGTGATTCGGAGATGATGATGAAATAGACGGCTGATCATTGAATCGTTTTCATCGTGATCGAAAAGCGAATCGATTCCATTGATTTGCTCGAGTGAAACCCTAGATCGCCGTTGAGAGAGAAGAGAGAGAATCATATAGGAGATCTTGGGTCGAATGAAGAATTGGGTAAGGTTTGTATAACCGGAATGGGTTGGGCCGGTGGGTTTTTACCCGCTTATCACAAGAAAAACCCGATCGGATTATTCATCACAAGAGTTGAAGGCCCGTTCTTTATTATTCCATATATATAAATTTGTTTATTTATATTTAGAAGATTAATCATTTTCTAAAACAAATATTATACGTGAAGTTGATTTATTAACAAGAATTATATTTTTATTAATAATTTAATTAAGTTTATTGATTTGTTTAACACTTATCACTTCCAAATAAACTATATAATAAACTATATAATAAACAAAATTATATAATAAACAAAAAGTTTGGTCCTACTTTAATTAGTAAAAAATGACACTTGTCATCACCACAAAATTTTGGATTAAATCTAAATTTTAATAAATATTTATCCAAATACTAAAATTTCATATTAGGGTTTATTTAATTTAAACTTTTAATATGTATCCAATAAGTAATTTTTAAAATACAAAATTTAAAATTAAAGTTGGTAATTATCCAAATACTAAATTTGAATATTAAGGTTAACATTTTATTCAAGATAACAGTTTTATTGTTTATATATATTATATCTAATTAAAATAATATATTTTATTAAATATACTTTAATACATTAATATAATACTTATAATACTTTATTCATAATAATATTTTAATTAAATATTATACAATTAAAGTTGGTAATTATCCAAATACTATATATTTTAATATTAAGGTTAATATTTTATTCAAGATAATATTTTTATTGCTTATATATTATATTTTATTAAAATAATATATTTTATTCCATATAGTTTAATACATTAATATAATACTTATAATACTTTATTCATAATAATATCATACTAATATTTTAATAAGTAAATATAAGAAAATTAGATAATGATATTGAAAACATTAAAACTAAATTAAGACAATGTTACTCAGATAATCCACTAGAATTTTGGAACAAAAATCAGCTTACAGCAAAATTAGAAATGAAGGATAAAGACAAAGAAATTAGAGTCAAGCCAATGAGATATATCTAAAGCTCTTTCTTGAACATTTAGTCCGAAAAACAAATTATGAATCCTAGGTCAAATATTATGCATGTAATATAAAATATTTTATTCCATTATCATCATCTATTATTATAAAAGAAAAGTTTTGGGACACATGTCATTCTCACATTCCACCTCATAATAATTTTCACTCCTAAATCATCCTCTCTTATTTTTAATTTTTGTATTTTCATTGCAATAAATAAACAATATATCTATTGTATGGATAATCACCAGCCTAATTAATCAATTATTTGTATTTTCATAACAATAAGTAAAATATATTTATCACCCTAATTAATAAATTATTTGTATTTCTACGGCAATAAATAAAATATATTTATTGTAGGGATAATCACTATCACAATTAATTAATTATTTGAAAAAAAATTATATTAAAATAAAAGTTTTGGATATGTATATATATCCGACTTTTTATTTATTGCCTCCTAAGTTATTTAATAACCAATTACTTAATTACTAAATCAAATATATAATATAGTTTACTAAATTACAAATTAAAAGTTTCATAATAATTCTATTACTTTATATTTACAATTATTACTTTAACAGTTTTTTTCTTTTATACATGTTCCACTTTCTCTACTCTATTACCATTATTAATTTGGTTAGACCCTAATCATGCGATACATATATTTTATTAAATCTCAGCCGTGCGATGCATGGGGTATAAAAACTAGTGTGTATATATATGAACGCTTAATAAAGTAGATTTTAAACAATTTATTTTATTTTAATCTTATATATAAGTTTATTATACGTGTATCGTTAGTTATTTCTAACGTTTTTAGATGTTTATCCAACGTCTATATTATATAACTGTTATATGCCTATTTTTACTATATTAATTGTGTGTAGGTTGAATCTGGGTTCGCAATATGATCATTTTGAGAGCGTTTATAACGTGAAAATAATGTTTGGTTTTATTTTATTTGGACTATGCATTTGGATGTTTTGTTTGTTTGGATATTTCCTTTGACACTTTTTATATTTATGGTTGTTTTGACTTTTTATTTGGTTGAATAATGATTTATTCACGCTATAAAATTAGGTTCGACGGAAACCGTCCCGGCCAACGGCCGGGTATTAAACTAGTTTTATTAAGTATTCTGGATCTTAGTTTGCATAGTTTATGTTCTATTGGAACTCCAATTATTTGTTTAATTTTTTATTGAATTTAGATCACTAGATATTTTACGACTAAAAGTGTTACATATTTCAACTTCAACACATATTTGATTCAACTGTTTATAGCCGAAGGTCTGGAATAATAAACCCTCTAATTCAAGCGAATAGAGATAACGAGCTAGGACATGCGGACTAGTTAGATCTATAATAATATTTCAATTCAACAAGACTTGATGAAGATTGTTTATAGTGGTTTGTTTGTTTATTGGGTAACAAGTTAACGGACGGGCGCATATTAGGGTTTCAACCGTCGTTGCAGGTTAATTAGTGTTATGAAAACTTCTGTTCATCTTGTTGTTTTACAAGTTTATCTGTATATGTTTTTGGTCTCAATAGTAGCTAATCAGTTCGTAATAAACGTTGTTGATTTTAGTCTTGTTGACAGATAATCGGTGAAGCATGGGTCGCTCCAGCATCATTCTAGCAGCAATCGCCTTAATCATCGGTAATTTTTTCAGATAATAATGATTTGGTTCCGTTACTTGCTACTACTGTTTTTCAACTTCGTGATTTGTTTCTGGCGGTGATTTTTCATCTTAATCTGCAGCAACCTGTTTAGATATTGAGTTGTTTCCAGTTTCCGTCAGTAGTTTCTACTGTATTTTGCGTGTTTTTGTTTAGAATTTTATGGTTAAAGTTGTATATAGAAGAAGTATTTCATTCGTGTGAATTTGATCATTAAATTTGAGTCAACAATGCAGGAATTCGATTGCTACTGTTTTTTCTTTCTTTCTTTCTTTCTTTCAATTATGTGTGTATAAATCCAGTATCGAATGCAGGAATTTGATCATTAAACTTGCTACTGTTTTCTCAAATTCTTTGTGTACAAATTCAGTAGAGGACTTTGGTCGTTAATGTTATGTAACGAAGACGTGAATTTCGATCATTAACATGTTACACAGCAGGTTGCCTATCTGCAATTTCTATGGCGGTAGAAGATGACAAAACTGTTATTGGGATTGATTTTGGGACTAGCTCTTGTCGTGTTGGTTTTTATAAGGATGGCCACGTTGAAATCATACCCAACGATCTTGGAAACCGTACCACGCCATCATGGGTGGCTTTCACAGAAGACTCCTCCTCCTCTGAGAGTCCCTTGATCGGTGAAGCTGCAAAGAATCAAGTGGCTTTAAATGCCGAAAGAACCGTCTTTGATGTCAAAAGACTTATTGGGAGGAGGTATGATCAATCCTTTTTTTTTTTTTTGTGTGAGTGTACTGTGGATATTGGAAGTATATATATATATATATATATATATATATATATATATATATATATATATATATATATCTGTGTGTGTGTGTGTTGTTTAATTAAGATATCATCATCGTCCTTGTAGTTTTGAGGAAAAAGAGGTTCAAAGTGTTATGAAAGTCGCCCCATACAAAATTGTGAAGAAAGATGGGAAACCTTGTATTCGAATTGAATTCAAGGATGGGGAAAGCAAGGTTTTCAGTCCTGAAGAAATTAGTGCGATGATTCTTACCAAAACGAAGGAGACAGCCGAAGCATTCATTGGGAAGAAAATTACGGATGCTGTTGTCCCAGTTCCTTGTAAGTCAACAGATTATAATGTATCCTCCTACTGTCCTTGTACTACATTGATTTTTTTTTTTGATTCTGCAGCATACTTCGGTGATGAACAAAGGCAGGCTATCTTGGATGCTTGTTTGATTGCTGGTTTGAATGATGTAACAATCATTGACGAACATATGGCTGTTGCTTATGCATACGGTCTGCATGATGAGGAGGAGCCTGTAAAGAACATTCTTGTTGTTGACGTTGGTGATGGAGGAACATTAGATGTCAGTGTTTTGGAAACCGAGTATGGTCTTCTTGACTATCTTGCCAAAAACCATCTTGGAGGTAAGGAGGATTCTTCTGTCTAATAATGGTTCTTCTTCTGTTTGTTTGTTTGTTGATCGGTTCTGCTGTTTTCAACTCAAGGTGAGGACTATAACCAAAGGATCATGGAACACTTCATCAAGTTGATTAAGAACAAGTACGGGAAGGACGTTAGCAAGGACAACAGGGCTCTTGTAAAGTTAAGTATAGAAGCCGAGCGCACCAAGAGGGCCTTGAGTCGCCGGCACGAGGTTTGTGTTGAGCTTTTTGAACACGTGTTTCAGAAAGTGACATTCGAGGAGCTAAACAACGATCTGATCATGGGACTCGTGAAGAAGGCCATCGAGGAGGCTCCTCGCTTGGAGAAACACCAGATCGATGACATCATTGTTGTTGGGGGGAGTAGCAACGTTCCGAAGGTTCAAAAACTCCTTAGAGACTACTTTGATGGGAAGCTAGAACCAAAGATGATTGTCAACCCTGCTGAGGCAGTCGCCATCGGTGCTGCTGTTGCAGGACACCTGGTGATTAAGCAACGAGCGAGCCATTTTATGTGTTAAAAAGAGGTCCAGATTTCCAGTTTGGATTCAGAATTAGTACGAGGAGTCTGTAAATGTGATATAATATGCATAGGCAGCATCTTTAATAATTCTTCACAACATTATCTTTCCTCGTGTGTCTCCTGCCTGCTGTGTTTTGAACTAATCTTATGATTGCACCGCTCATAATAATAATCTTATAATCATCCATTTCATCTATTTATTTATACTAGTATATAAAAATAAACCAACCTTTGTGAGTGTTTGTCTTTGGCTTTTATTTATCGTCATTGCGAAGCATACAGCTATCGAGAATTGCCTTGTTTTGAATTTGAAAGGGATTTTCTTGTCCAAAGGTGTTAAGCTAAGCCTCGGAATGAAAGTCCGATATCCAATATTAGTGCCTAATATTATTGTCGACTCGATTACATGATTTCTCAATGAGACGACTTTCAATCTAGTTGCGTTACGCAACCAATTTATGATGAAGGCGGACAACCTATTTACGGTGAGTAACATTTTCTAACCGTATTGTACTACATGATAGAACTTAAACAAATATATTCATATCAAGACATGAAGTATTATAATATATAAAGCAACGACTTAACAGCTAACCTATTCGTCATCAATCTGTAATAAATTAAACGATTTTCTATTTAAAATGATTTTATAGTAAAAATAATTGTATGTAATAAAAATAATAATATATTTTTTCTAGTGATTTGCAATAACAACAGCAAAATGGGCATCATTATAAGATTTTCTTACAACATAATCACATTAAAATCATTTCCAGCCGGAAACTTGAAACGAAAGAGCACATGGAAAGAACAAACACAAACGAAATGGAAATTGAAAGAAAAACATGTCAACAATAATAAACCCAACTTAATAAGTCTATATCCTTGAGTGGCTCTATCTTTGAAGCTTCTGAAATCTGAAGCACAAATCCACCCAGGTCGTCTTCGTTAAAAATGCAAATATGTCAAGTGCACCGATGTGTGTAATATCCTTGTGATCATTTCTTGGTTACCCATTAAGCATTTCAAGGCAGCACCAACTTTTGTAGAGACCCCAACCCCATAATTATTATGAACCCAACCTAACTATCTGCAACTCTCCACTAAATAAGATGTCATTGCCCTTTTCTAGCTAGCCAGTTCAATCCATTGACATAGAATTCTAACTGTTATCCATTCTTGCTTATCACTTGTGATCCATTTAAACTGTATCCATTGCCACAAAGACTGTTTTCCATAAGCATCCCGCCAGGCCTTCTGCACGCTTTGATCGCTATTTGATCCGCCCTCGAGCTGACCAAACAACCTCTACCCCCCCCCCCCCACACACACACAAATCCCAACAAAATCAAGTGATATCATTCATTTTTTTTCTTTCCATCCGTGATTCATGTCGTGTGTTTTTCTCCATTTCTAGCCCCCAGACCAGAACTCCACCCACCCACCCATTGGCTTTGGGAGCCATTAATGACCCAATAATACCAAAGCTTCACCTGTAAAGTTTGTTAGCATATTCACCTCACCAGTTTTGACCTTTTTCATTGCTTTATTATGCAACCATCAATAAAAAGTACTGCTCATCTCCATAGCCTCATTTGTTAGTTTACTCACACCCCTTTTGATAGAATTGAGATAGATTGCACCATTCTCCAACGAATTCACTTGTCCGACATCCAATTGCCTTTAATAAGGAGCTCATCATTTGCACCCTTCCCATAACCTAGAGATTTAAAACATCTAGATCACCTTCATGTATGCAAAGTGAACCCAACCTTCTGAATCCAGTTTGGTCCGTAATAATAGATTCAAGAGCACGTACTATAGAGAGCAGGAAGAGCCTTGCTTATAAAATGATCTGATTCATTGTTTAATTTGGTTCTGAATCTTGAAAATTAATAAACATTTGCAATTCAGGTCAAATTTAGGTGTTGTTCCGCCTATTAAGATCAAGACTACTTACAGTTTGTTCCGCAATAACAGGATCAGGACCACGTACAGCATCATCATAATACGGGAGGAAGATAAACATCAGGATTGGGAGAACATTTTCTTTTGCAATCTCTTCCATTTTTCGTAACTCTTATCTCTGCTTGTAAAGTCAGCGCCGCTCACCACAGCTAACCACAACTCACCACTACTGGAGAAAGTCGGTCCCTCTCTCAAGGGCCCTATCTACTTCTTCATCCACGTCTCTTCCTCGGAAAAAATAACCCTGTAATCATCACAAACAAATCATAAAGTATTTCCGCTTTTATTTCGATTGAATTCTGCTTTTATTTCGATTGAAAACACACAAATCTACAAAAATATCATAGATCTTGTAAGTTGAAAGATCTCATCATACACTAACAATCAGTTGTATATCAACAAAAAGAAGAAAAAAAGGTTTCAAAGTATTGATTCGTATACAATATATATCATATATTTTTGCTGAGTGAGTTGTAATTATGATAAACATACTAAAAAAAAAACATAATATAAGGCACACATGATGAGAATTATCAGGGTATTGACAGGCATGAGTGACATCTTCCTCAAATACATATGGAATAATTTTGTTGTTATTGTTACTGTTGAGGGTATATTTTCAGGATGCTCGCAGGAAGCTTATGCAGTTCAGGAATCCTATTATCATCTGGGAATCCCACTCATCCAGGTATCCTGATTTATTTTATTTAACTAACCCTTATATTTGCCACATGCCTATTTGACCAGGTATCGTTGAAGTCACCAACTACTCCCGAAACTTAAGCTCCAGCTAGAAGAGATCGTGGACCAAGTGAACGAAGAGGGCCTTAACGGTCAAGTTAGTTGGACGATAGGATCCCGGGAATCCCGGAAAGTTTGTTAACATTGTATTTCTTATATAAATCGAGGATTCGATCAGTAGGAACACACATTGAACACACTTTAGCTCAGTTACGACTGCACAACATTGTATCACGTAGTTCTGATCGATCAAACCTCCAACCCATTGTAACTTTCATTTCGTTATCAATAAAAGTGTTAGGCAGCAGGCTCTTCAGGCCGACTCACGAGGTTTTTTTGCTAGGATTCCTAGAGGCAACTCGAAGGATCCTGGATTTTTCCCTCGTTACATCCTTGTGTTCAACTTTACATTTCAAGCATATTGACAAGCACACTACCTCACATTCTAAGTTTGGAATACGAGATTCCTTTGTGAATTTTTGACCAAAACAGTTTGGCGCCCACCGTGGGGCAAGTGGTGCTTAATCTTACAAAAATCTCGTATCTCATTCACTTCATTTGATCTCCAATCTCAAAAATGTCAAACCAACAGAAGACTGTTTCGGCCTCTACATCGTCCTCCATTCCTCCTCTTCCTTCCATTCCAGGAAGCCAGATGAAGACTAATGACCGTCAGAAGAAAGTAGACGAGCAGCCGAGAAAAACTGACTATCCTGTCTTCACAGGATCCCAGGTTCAATCTGTTGATCCTAATATTACTAACAACGATTTGTTTTCCTTGATTAAGTAGGTGAAAAATCAGATGGATCAGCAAGAAAAGACCAATCAAGCGGTGATGAAGGAGATCGAAGAGCTTAAGAAGTCTAAGAAACCTGTGGAGGAACAAAGTCCTCTATTTCCCAGGCATCTTGACTTCAATGCTTCAGGGTCCTCAGATCCGTCTCGCTACAATTACAAATCAGCATCAGGCTTCACTACAGCCCCTACAATGACTTCTCAGGCCGTTGGGTATGCAGGGAGTACTGCTGGATTCTCAGGAGCTGTCCCACCAGAATCCTCATAGTCACGCTACAAGGGTCCTTGGATTCCACTACCGTCGGGATCCTTAGCCTCACCATCTCAAGGATATCCTTTTTCTGCCGGGAATCCAAGCCAGAATCCCCAAGGATATCAATACTCTAACCCTTCTGTTTCTGTAGGAATCTTCAAGACCAGCTCCTCAGATGTGCATGATGGTGACGTCATCCCCATGCAAACAGCAGCCACTACAGAGCCGAGCATCCCAACGAGTTATGGATACAATCCCAGGATCCCAGTCCAGAATCCTGGCCCAGGTAATGTGTCCAATTCAACTCCTATCGTTTCAAACCAGGGTGCTCCTTATGATGCAGGTATTCATCCAAGTATCGTTAGGGAGCTCCAGAAGTTGAAAGAAATGATATCAAATGTTCCAGGGATACTGAAACCTATTCCTGAGGTTCCTTTGGAAAGCCACAAGATATCTAGATTTACTTGGCCGATTTCCCAAGTGGAGATCCCGAAACGTTTCCAAACTCTAAGCATGAAGCTTAACGATGGAACCACAGATCCTGAAGAACACGTGGCACATTACAGGGAGCGTATGGAGATCAATCCTATTCCGATAGTAATCAAAGAAGCCTGTCTATGCAAAGGCTTTGGATCAACCTTAACAGGACCAGCCATGAAATGGCTACTGAGCATCCTTCCTAACACTATTACATCATTTTCTCATTTAGTTAACCTATTTAACAATCAATTTTCTTGCAGCAGAACCTTTGAGAAGCTCACAGGTGACCTATACCGAATAGTTCAGAAGCCAGATGAGCCTCTCAGGGAGTACATTGCCAGATTCGGACGAGAATCTCTTGAGATTCCTAATCTGGATATGGCAGCAGCAGTAGAAGCCTTTAAAATGGGGCTCTCCAAAGATTCACGTTTTTATGATGATCTTGTCATGGCCCCTTGTAGGAACCTTGACGAAGTACACAGTAGAGCCTTGAGATTTATCCGTTTGGAAGATGACAAGAAGATCCACCAAAGATTGGAGGTTCATAAATATGATCCCAACAGCAAGAAGGCGGAATCCCCCGGGAAGCCGTATAGATCTCGTCCATACTCCAAACCGGAAAATCACAAAGTCAATGCTGTTGACCAAGATGATGATGATGAGGAGTATCCTAAGGTATCTGAATACTGTTTTTCAGTTGATATTGGTGGTTTGATGTGTGCTATGCAGGACCTAGGTGAAAAGGCAAGATGGCCCAGGAAGGATACCAAGCAAGGATCCTGGAAAGACAAGACCAAGTGGTGTGCCTTCCATGAAGATTTTGGCCACCTAACGGATGAATGTATAGCACTCCGAAAGGAAATCAGCTATCTACTCAGCAAGGGGCATCTTAAAGAATTGATAGGCAGAAAGAAGGTCAAGATTCAGGAAGCCGACAAGATGCCTCAGAGAGCAGCTTCTCCACCCCAGGATGCCCAGATAATCAACTTCATCTCGGGAGGCTCAGACATCTGCGGCACTTCATATTCCTCAGCCAAGAAGCATGCTAAGGAATCCAAACCTGAACAGGGTGACAGACCTGTCCGGACGTCCACTCTCACTCAAGACAAACTCGTGGAAGGGTCTTGTGAAGGTCCCTACAAAACAGAAGCACCGTTAGCCTTGACACGAAGGGCCCCGAAGGGGGTCTTCGTGACAACACTCCGGCGTGAGAGTAAGTTTTTGTTTAAGGAGAGGAATCAAGTGAGTAAGGAAAATGTTGGAGAGAATTTGGATTCTTTACCCGATCGCCTAAGTGTCGTTTATATAGTAGTCTTCGAGGGCAAAGTGGTCATTACTCCCTCTCACGTCTCCTTTCCTTGCATTAAATGCTTGATGGGGTCGCGGGGCTTCGAGCGGCGGGAAACAGGCTGGAATGGCGAAGATGCCGTTCACATCGCCTGTCCCATCGTACTACCTCGTACTTGCCTGTCCTTCTTGTCGGCTAGATCCCCTACACCCACTAGATTGTTTCCTTTGCCGAGTTTGTCATTATCCCTTCCGCCAGGGCGATTACCGAGGTAGCATCCTTGGCCCGTCCTCGAGGGCAAGGGCTTCCATGTAGCCCGTCGCCTCGGAAAGAGCTTCTCCGTAGCCCTTCTGTTTTTGAGGCCCTTATGAATGGCCTTTTGGGGGTATAGCCCAATAAGTCCCCCCAAGTCCAATTCTTTTGAGGTCCCGAGTGAAAAAAGGGTTGGGTTGAATTTGTTTTACCCTAATCCGGCCCAATTTTTACTGAAAAAGCTTCAATAAGTGGCTGTCCCATCGCCGCTTATGGGTTTTACAGTTTTACCCTTGGTCAGTTACAGCTGGACCCACGTTTTGTGGGTAGAAATTAACCGCGCGTCGTGTATGCCACGCGGCGGTTTCTGCCGTTACTTTCGGCCCACTCTGCTTCCTTTAAATTCAAAGATCACACTTGAGTGCCATCTTTTCTCCTTCATCTAAACCGCTGCCGATTGAATTTTCTCCACTGTTGTTCTCTCAGTTTGCAGGTTAGTTTCCTCTTTTCGCCTTTTCTTTCCTCTCTCTTTTTTTTACATGGCTCGAGTGGATCTTCTATCCGTCCCCTCTGTGATGACGGTCGATGAACTCAGCACCTAATCTATCTATTACAAAATGGATCTAATTATCCATAATTAAAATTCATCAAATAAACACCATAATTATACAAACAACAAATCACGAAATCTATAGGCTCGTTTGCATATTTTTATCATAATAAAAATGATAAGCCGTGAATCGAATAAATCTTATGATTTATCGACACAACATTGCTTAATAACAAAATAAACGTTTATACGGCTCTGATACCATTGTAGGGATTCTGTGTATGATTTTTTTAAAATTTTGGTTACATGACTTGTCAAACAAGTAACGTAGAGTAGAAACGTGTACACATGGTCAGTTCTCAAAAGTGATCCCTTCAGTGATCCAAACAAAACACGTATAAACATAAACAATAATTAACATGACAAATCATATGTTCATGACATGATGGTTCAACGAACGACCTGGCTAGATGATGACAAACTTTCTGATCAACAACTCTTTGCGATCAGAAAACAAGTAAACAAAATAAATTACTATTTATTTTACCTCTATCAAATGTGGAGATCATCTGAGATTGTAGACCTCCGACCAAGTAATCTTGATCTATAAGAATCAGCAACCGACACTGCGGCTGGAGATGGTAGAGGCGACGGTGAAGGGAAGGGGGGGGGGGGGGGACAGAATTCTTGTCCTCTGCTCTCAATTATGTGATCTCTATCACCTTAAATAACCGATCTTGTTAATTATAAATATACTTGGTTGTAAAGGTAAATCAAAAGAAATCTTTTCAACTTTTGAATTTTTCTTTATTGATAAATACCTAGTATAAGTAATTAACCATATTAATAAACCGGATACATTATATACAAATTCGACACATATATTACAAATTTTATATATGTGTCACACGTATGTATTTGGAAAATTGGAATTAAATAATCCGAGTTATTGGGTATTGGCGGATAATAATCCGAGTTCCAATATTGGCCTACAATAATCCCAATTATTTGGGTCTTGGAATTCATTGGGCCGCTGTTAATTTTTCACTAACTCCGCTAGTACTTGCTGACGTGGCAGGTGATGTGGCATCATTTTTGCTGACGTGGCAGGTGATGTGGCATCATACTTGCTGACATGGCATGTGCCACGTCAACACACAACTAACGGAGTTAGTGAAAAATTAATGGCGGCCCAATGAATTCCAAGACCCAAATAATTGGGATTATTGTAGGCCAATATTGGAACTCAGATTATTATCCGCCAATACCTAATAACTTGGATTATTTAATTCCAATCTATGTATTTTAACTAATTAAACTCTTTTAATTAAACCCTAAAACATTTCCTTAAATAAAACATACTAATTAGTATTAGTACCGAACATCCAAAATTATGTGTTTAAAAAGAAAATATTGTTGTGAAACAAACCTAATAGCAAAACAAGGAGAATGAGAAGAGGGAGATTTTATTATTCAATGGTATCTATATCTATATTTATATATATATAATAAAAGAAAAATTTTTTGCACCACAATTTGCCATGTGACACCACCATATTCATCCTCAACAATTTTTCCCGCCAATAGACATTCACACTCCTAATTATGGAAGTGATTCATATTACTATTAAAAAAATTATGGATATATATGTTAGGGGTCGATTTCAGGATGCTCACAGAAAAGCTACATAAGACCAGGAATCTCGCTACGGTTTGGGAATCCCGTCCAGTCAGGTATCCTGAATATTTATTATCGACTAACCTTTATTTTTGCCATGTGTTTTATTTGTTTTCAGGAACGTTAAAGAGTTTAACCACCTCCTGAAGACTCGGTCTTAACTAACTTGCACGTGGTAGAGTGGGTCGCACCTCCTTCAACGGTCAAGAGAAGTGGGGAAAAAAGATCCCGAGAATCCCGGATAGTTAGTTAGTTGTTAGTTTGTTATATAAACGAGGACTCGATCAATAGGAACACACACAACACTCGATACAGTTCGATTACTATTGCAAACATTGTAACACTTAGCTTTGATCGATCAAACCTCCAACCCCTTGTACCAATTTGTTTGAATATCAATAAAATTGACTAGGAGGCGGCTATTCGGCCGGCTCCTGAGGTTTTTATCCAGGATCCCTAGGGGCAACTCAAAGGATTCTTGAGTTTTCCTCGCTAAATCCTTGTGTCACCATCCTAACTTGGATTACTTGCTCATTTGATCGTTAAGCACACTACCTCACAATCTAAGTTTGGAATACAAGATTCATTTGTGAATTTTTGACCAAATAAGTTTGGCGCCCACCTTGGGGCAAGTGGTGCTTAATCTTACCAAAATCCCATATCTCATTCACTTCATTTGATCTCCAATCTCAAAAATGTCAAACCCGCAAAAAACTGTCTCGGCCTCTACATCGTCTTCCATTCCTCCTCTTCCTTCCTTTCCAGGAAGCCAGAAGAAGACTAATGACCGTCAGAAGAAAGCGGACGAGCAGCCGAGAAAAACTTATTATCCTGTCTTCACAGGATCCCAGGTTCAATCTGTTGATCCTGTTATTACTAACAATGATTTGTTTTCCTTGATTAAGCAGGTGAAAAATCTAATGGATCAGCAAGAAAAAACCAATCAGATGGTGATGAAGGAGATTGAAGAGCTAAAGAAATCTAGGAAGCCCATGGAGGAGCAAAGTCCTCTGTTTCCCAAGCATCTTGATTTCAATGCTTCAAGATCCTCAGATCCGTCTCGCTACAGTTACAAATCAGCATCAGGCTTTACTACAGCCCCTACAATGACTTCTCAGGCCGCTGGATATGCAGAGAGTACTGCTGGATTCTCAGGAGCTGTCCCACCAGAATCCTCACAGTCACGCTACAAGAGTCCTTGGATTCCACCATTGTTGGGATCCTCAGCCTCACCGTCTCAAGGATATCCTTTTTCTGTTGGGAATCCAAGCCAGAATCCCCAAGGATATCAATACTCTAACCCTTCTGTTTCTGTAGAAATCTTCAAGACCAGCTCATCAGATGTGCATGATGGTGACGTCATCCCTATGCAAACAGCAGCCACTACAGAGCCGAGCTTCCCAGCGGGCTATGGATACAGTCCCAGGATTCCAGTCCAGAATCCTGGCTCAGGTAATG